>MU739974.1:258989-276474 GCA_026770625.1 Nicotiana glauca
CAACTACTTTCTTTAACATAGGCACATGGAATACCGGGTGCACTAATGCCATCTCAAAGGGTAATTCCAGCCTATAAGCCACTTGTCCTATCCTTTGAGCGATCCGATATTGATCGACATACCTTGGGCTCAATTTCCCTTTTCTTCCCAAATTGCATGATCCCTTCATGGGAGATACTTTCAAGAACACCCAATCATCTACTTGGAATTCCAATTCTCTTCGATGTATGTCTGCATAGGATTTCTGACGACTCTAAGCAGTTTACATCTTCTCCTGAATTACCTTAACTTTTTCCATAGCCTGATGCACAAGATGTGGCCTTAACAGTTCTGCTTCACCAATCCCGAACCACCCAATCATAGATCTATACCTCCTTCCATAAAATGCCTCAAATAGGCCATCTAAATACTATCGTGAAAGTTGTTATTGTAAGCGAACTCGACAAGCGACAAATGGTCATCCTAACTACCTTCGGAAGCTAGAACACAATATCGTAACACATCTTCAAGCGTCTGAATAGTCCGCTCTGCCTGACCGTCGGTCTGCGGATAGAAAGCCGCATTGAGATTTACTTGAGTACCCAAACCTTGCTGAAATTTCCTCCAAAAGTTTGCTGTGAACTGAGCCCCTCGATCCAAGATAGTAGAAACTGGAGTGCCGTGAAGTCTGACTACTTCCTTGATGTACAACTAAGCATATTGTTCTGCAGTATTGGTGCATTGGACTGGCAAAAAGTGAGCTGATTTCGTGAGTCGATCAACAATTACCCAAATTGAGTCGAACTTGCATGTAGTGCGCGGTAATCCTACCAAAAAAAATCCATAATGATCATTTCCCATTTCCGCCTCAAAATTTCTATTCCTTCTAATAATCCTCTAGGCCTTTAATGTCCGGCCTTCACTTGCCGACAGTTCGTACATTTTGCCACAAAGTACGCCACAACATTGGATTGTTCCCGGGTGATATAGAACATCGGTGTCGTAACCTTTGAGTAACTCCAACTATATTCTCATCCTCAAATTAAATTCATTATGTTTGGAATTATATTGATAGCTCTTATGGTCCGTGACTATATCAACATGGACCCTATACCAACAATGGTGCCAAATCTACACTTCTGTGCATTTTTGTTGCACAGTTATATATACCTCTAGCAGCCTATTGGGCGTAGCAGCATGGATGACACTGGGACTAGATGAGTTGCATCATTCGAGGCGACCGCAGCTATGGTAGTCCCTTCTAGTGTACTGTATTTACTTTCCATCCACTATATTCCGGATGGATGTTGTATTTTATTTCTATTATCAGTAGTTGCTCATGTACTTGTGACACCAGGTTTCTGGGATGATTTTCAACGAATTTGTACTAATTGTTATTATTAAAATTTGAATTCATGTAGTGAACTTTTATTTACGAAAATGGAAGGAAAAACCTTAGATTTTCAAAAGTATTAAAAGAGGAATTAATTGAAAAGTTAGTTGGCTCACCTGACAGAGGTGTCCGGCACCACCACGACCCTTAGTGAATTTTGGGGCTGACAACATGGTATCAGAGCACTAGGTTGTCGTCGGTCTCACGAGTCATGAGCAAGTCTAGTAGAGTCTCGTGGATCGGTACGGAGACGTATGTACTTATTCTTGGGAGGTCGTAGGACTGTTAGGAGTACTTCCCTTCTTGAGTTACTCATCGAGGATAGAATCAAGTGGACTAAGTCTTACACTTAAGATTAAAACCAAAAGTCGTTGTTGACGAATTGAGGAGGATCTAAAGTTTCAAAGAATGCCCTTCTCGGGCCAGTGACCCTTCCTAAATTATATACATATAAAGGGTGTTAATATGTGTTTTGGGCAGTATTTAACCTTAAATAGGGATTGTGAGAATATTCACAGGGGAAGTTGTGTGGTTTCTTAAATTCTATAAGTCACATATGGGGAGAAGAGGTTGGATAAGAAAAGTCAGAGCACAATGTTACCTTATATTTGATGCAATGTCGTGTAGGATGGTGTTATCAGGGTATGTGTGCAAGTTAGCAGGTGTTATTCATTTGAGACAGAAGGTCATATGAGAAAACTCATTTAGTGATATCTTTTGTTAAAAAAATTTGGAAGAGTTAGTAGCAATTATTCACATGAAATTGTAACCATATCAGGAAAATTATAGTAGAATTCAATTCGCAGGAGGTCTTATGTAAGAGGAATATAATAAAGATGTTCCACTAATGATGCAACGTGTTAAGGTGATAGTTTATGCCTTCAGGCAACTGTGGTATTTGCATTACGTAATCAATGTGTACTCAGTAAGTATCCCGCCTAATCCCGAAGGGGTAGAGACGAGATGGCCAACTTCGACACTCACTAGAGGTCAATTAACAATATTCTATAAGCGCGAGGATAATCATGGATTTATATAGAAGTTCTAATTGTGAAGCCAGAAAACAGGTAAACACCTTCAACAACAAATCAAGGGCCTCCAAGGTTTATTCTTTATTATATTATCAGTTTATATCAAGCCACGTAGGGCCAATTTCACATTTACAATTTTCAAACAACAGATAAACATGCACAAATCACATTGAGGCGACGGCCCGCTCCAACAGGAATGTAAACCGTGCACTACCGAGGGTCGAGCGGCACGAACCATAGATGAATCTATACTCACCGAGGCGTTCGGCCCGTTCCATAAATAAATACATATCCTGCTCGCGAATCATCTATGCGACGCAGACACACATTAAGTACTTGCTTAAGTAGGAAACTAAGAGTTTATCGAAGATAATCATCCAAATAGACAAATTTCTCTTTTTAACATTTCAGGGAAAATTAATATTAAATATCTTTTTAAATTCCTTTACCAATTCATGGTGATTTACAGAATTCTAACTATCAATGGGTTCATAGTTAATCCAAATATAACATATTTTTTGGGTCCTAGACTACCCGAACAATAGCATAATAGTAGCTACGCACGGACTCTCGTCACCTTGTGCATACGTAGCCCCCACAAATCGGAGCACGTAACCAATTTAATTCACCTATGGGGTAAATTACCCCTCACAAGACTAGAAAGGAGACTCACCTCGCTCTGAAAACTCATTACCGGTATTATTCGCCCTTTCGAATACTCTACTTGATACACCACACTCCAAAACTAGCCAACGGTCATGCAAATCCATTAATATTTGCTCAAATATTCGTTAACCATTCAAATTATACGAATTTCCAACTCCGCTTAGTAAAGTGACCAAAATTCCCTCGGGCCCACATGCCCAGAATCTAAAATTTTTCGAAGATAATGATTACCTATGACCTTAGGAACTCAAATATATGATTTTTCTCTTAGTTCCATACCCAAAATCGTGACCAAAATCCAAAATTTCTAATTTTCTAGGTTTCCAACAAAAACCTCAAATTTACACTAATTTAAAGGTCTAAATTTGTATATAAACTTGTATTTAACTCAAAACCAATAGAAATGACTTACCCAAAGCTTGGTAACGAAAATGGAGCTCAAAAGTTGCTCCAAGTCGGCACCCATGGAAGAAAATGAGGTGAAATGAGCCAAAACACGATTTTAAAAGATCACTGCGCAGACGACCCTTCTATGCGATCACAACCACAACTCCGCGATCGCATAGGGCAAATCTGCTGCCTCCAAATTCCTCATATACATTCACATGAAGCAACATTGTGATCCCATAGGCCCAGGTCTCCTTCTTCTGCGATCGCATTTAGCCTATTGCGATCGTATAGACCAATTCCAGCCCCCTCAACTCTTGCTCTATGCAATCGCATACTCTTTCTTGCGATCGCATAGAGTAAAAATCTGCTGCACATATACCAGCAAACCAGCAGTCCTCAAGAGGCAAAAATCGATCCGTTAACCATCCGGAATCCATCCGAGGCCCCCAGGACCCCAACCAAACATACCAACCAATCCCAAAACACATTATGGATTTGCTCAAGGCTTCAAGTCATATCAAACAACGCTAAAATCATGAATTACACCCCAATTCAAGCTTAATGAACTTTGAAATTTCAAACTTCTATTTCCGATGTTTAGACCTATCAAATCACGTCCGATTGACCTCAAATTTTGCACACAAATACTATTTGACATTACGGACCTACTCCAATTTTTGGAATTGGATTCCAACCTCTATATAAAAAAGTCAACCTCCAGTCAAAATTTCCTATAACCTTCAAATTTCTATCTTTAGCTAAATGGCTTCAAAATGACCAACGGACCTCCGAATTCACTTCTGATCGCGCTCCTAACTCTAGAATCACCATACGGAGCTATTCCCAGACTTGGAATCCCAAACGGACATCCATAACACTGAAATGAACATCAAGCCAAATTTAAGAAATTCCTTCTGAAATGCTAACTTCCACAATAGGCACCAAAACGCTCCCAGGTTATCTAAAACCCAATCCGGGCATACGCCCAAGTCCGAAATCATCATACGAACCTGTTGGAACCTTCTGATCCCAATTCCAAGGTCGTATACTGAAATTTCAATCCTAGTTCATTCTTTCAACTTCAAGCTTCCGAAATGAGAATTCTCCTCCCAAATCATCTCCGAACTTCCCGAAATTCAGTTCCGACCACGTGCACAAGTCATAATGCCTGAAATAAAGTTATTCATGGCCTCAGACCACTGAATGATGTGCTAGAGCTCAAAACAACCGATCGGGTCATTACAATAAAGGTGGTCTTTAGGATTAAAAAAGGCAAGGGCGGATAAGGGCTGTTGATCTTAAAGATCAACGGCCAAGATAAAAAGTGGTCTGGGTCGGGTAGTTTTACACGGGATAAGGGCTGGGTTAAATTGGAATTGGGCTGGTCCATTTGAGGTCCGAAATTGGGTTAATGGGGTGGTTGATTGTGGTTTTAATTGAAATGCAAATAAGGCTATCAGTTAAATAGCCACTTTTCTCTTTTTAATTTATAAAAAATCGTAAAATTATTTTTTGAAACAAATTAAATGCACTAAATTAATTAATAATATATTATCATTAAATTAAAAATACTGGAATAAATTTAGTAATTATAAACAATATTAAATCTTAAAATAGGCTAGAATTGCAATTTAGTGCAAATTTAGCTCAAAAATACCAAATCGATTTATACAAATGTAGAAAAATTACCTTAGATATATATTGGAGTAAATATAAGAATAAAATAGATTAATCACCAAAATAATAATTTGAATAACACATATTGGCTTTTGTATTGCTAAAATAGAGCAATAAATCGGTTTAAAAATCTTTTTTTTTGAAAATTGGCAGAATAATAAAATACTTGGACATGCTTATATATGCATATATATATATATATATATATATATATATATATATACTATTTTGAATGTATTTTCATAAAATAAATATAAAGGAAAAAATTGGGCATCAACACCTATACCAAAGTGGAAGTGGGAACATATTACCATGGATTTCGTAGTGGGGTTGCCGCGGAACCTGCGGAAGTTTGATTCAGTATGGGTCATCGTGATAGGTTGATAGACAGGATCGCCAGTTGAGATCTAAGAGGATTTCTGCAGTAAAGGTCTACTGGAGAGGCCAACCAGTTGAGGAGGCGACTTAGGAGTCCGAGGAGGACATGCAGAGCAGATACCCCCAGTTATTATGTTGTTCAGGTACTTCCAATATCCGTTCGAGAAAGAAAGATTGTTTAAGAGGTGGAGTATGTAATGACTCGACTGGTCGTTTTGCCTTTTAAAACTCCGTTCTCTTAAATAAAACTTTTCGTGCTTGCTTTCACTAATATATGACTTGCGGGGACGGTTGGTTCGGTATTTGGAAGGGTTTTGAGTAAGATATGTCCAGTTGATTCTTTAGGATTCTTTTAAAAGACTAAGTTTGTCTTCAATCAAATTTTTGGGAAAACGGACCCGAATTTGTGATTTGACGGTCCCGGAGGGTCTGTGGAAAAATATGGGACCTAGGCGTATGTCCGGAATCGAATTCCGAGGTCCCTAGCCCAAATAATGAATTTTCATTAAAAATTGTTAATTTGAAGTTTCAAAGAATTTAAGAAACTAAGTAATCATTGATTTCCTAGGTATTTTGAGTGTTCGAGTAGGTTCGTCTCGTGATTTTAGACTTGTCGATATGATCGGGCGAGGCTCGGGAGCTCGAGCGTCAAATGGATGAGGCTCGAGTGAAGTAGGAAATTTGATAAAGGGCTGAAGTTGCTGCTCCTACCATAACCGCATATGCGGTTCTTGGGCCACAGATGCGGGACCGTAGGTGCGGTCAATCCCATCGCTGAAGGGGCCCTGGGCGGCCAGGTAAAGAATCGCAGATGCAGCTCCCTAGTTGTAGAAGCGGCTCTACAGATGCGGCCTGAAGAACGCAGATGCAGTACCAGCCCTTTTTTGCTCAATTCCGCATGTGCGGTCCATCTTTCACAAATGCGGGACCGTATATGCGGTCCCTTGACCGCAGATGCAGAAATCGCTGGGCATTGATGTTCAATTAATTCGAGTCCAAGACTATTTTTATTGCATTTACACTCTTTCTTTGGGCTATTTGGGAGCTCTTGAGAGACGGACTCCACTTAGCATTGTAAGGTAAGTTATTTCCACCCATATTTAGTACAAATACTTGTATATTAGGTAGATTAAACTCTATAAATTAGGTAAAATCAAGGGGGTTAGAGAAAGACCTAGGATCTTAATGAAACTTAGATTTAACCACGAAATTTGCTCTTAAATGAACTAGAAATCATACATTAATGATCCTTCGGATGTAGAGAACAACTTTCTTCGAAAAATCTCGGAACCCGGGCACATGGGCCCAGGGTTGGAATTTAGGAAACTTGTGTAAAAGGTTGAAAAATTGCTTAAATAGATAGAAGTCGATCTTATAAGTCTATACTGACTACTTCTTATCTCGTTTAACTAGTTTGGGATTGTTCAGCTCTGAATTGGGGGCTTGGACTTGTTCTTGATATTTGGAAGAGCACTTTGGAGCGAGGTAAGTCTCCTTTATAACCTTGTAAGAGAGAATTGTCCCCATGGGAATAATAATTGAGTAATTATTGCTAAATGCGGGGGCTACGCGTGCACTAGGTGACGAGAGTCCGTGTGTAGCTACTTTATATTAATTATCCGGATAGTTTGGGACCCATATCATATTTGCGAATATCTCTATATTATCTTGCTAATATGATCATTTAGGATATGCTAGAGACTTGAAAGAGAATAAGAGCGGACATGTATACTTGTTAAACTTTAGTATGACATTATTGAATATTAATGTGCCTTCGTGTGTAAATCTTGATATTGCTTGCTAATTGTGGATTGGGCAAATCGCCTCAGTATGAATAGATATATCTATGGGCACAGCATCGACCCTCGGCAGTGCACAATTTATTTATGTTGGATTGGACCGTCGCCTTGGCATGTCGAAACTTATACTTGAATTGTTTGCTAGTATTCCGAAATGTAATAGTTAATTGGAATATTGTGAAGAATATGACTTATACTTCTTGTTATAAATTGTTGATTATTAGTGATTTCCATTCTTAGTATAAAACCTTGATATATTATTTGACCTTAGTAAGTATTAAGCGGACTTCTCGTCTCTACTTCTTTGAGATTAGATGGGATACTTACTGGGTACATATTGTTTATGTACTCATACTATGATTTTGTACTTAATTGTACAGGATCTAAGGCAGGTACATCTGGTTACCAGTCTGGTGCGCTTTCCTGAGTTGTCGATCGAGACTTCCACGATGAGCTTCTTCCTCCCTATGCCGTTCAGCAGCCGGATGGAGTAATTTTTTTATTTTTGCTGTCTTTTCTATCCCGGACAGTAGGATAGAGATATTCTTTAGTATATTCTACTAGATGCCAATTACTTGTAACACCGAGTCTTGGCACACACAGTAATAAATAGTTATTTTTGGGTTGTGTTATCGTTTTCGATACTTTATTGATCACTTATGATGCTAAGTATAAATTTGAGAAATCTGCTTCACTCATTTTTGATAAAAGTAAAACAAGGGTTTAATTATATTTTACCGCGTCGGATTTTCTGACAATGATGTCGGGTGCCATCATGACCTATTCTAAAAATGAGTCGTGACAATCATCATTTCCTTTTCTACTTGTAACTTGTGATAAAACAAATAAAGTAGTTCATTTGTAAAATATATTTATTTAGAAGTAGTCCAATATGAGATAATGATTCGTTTTAACTTATAATAATAATAAAAATAATAATATGATAGTAAATAATCTTCATTTGAATTTAGAAGCTATTTAACGCAAATGATGTTAACATTATTATAAGGATGATCTTTCTTTGTCCAACATTTTTATAACTAAAATCATATCTTACTAAGTAGACTATTATATTTTTTTGTTTACTTTATTATTAACAAATAACTAATATTAAAAAAAAATCATCCTTTTCTTCCCTTCAATATTTGCAATTTTCCTAGGGAATAAAATAACAGTCCATATCTTCATAAATATAAATATATATAACTTAGAGTTAATAATTTTTCCATGTTATATTATACTAATAATTATTATCAGTAAAGCCTTTCATGAAACTTTTAACATTATTTACAATAATTATTGTAATAGTTCGTACAGTTAAAAATTATATTTCAAATATAATATCTTGATAATAATTTTAATTCTTATTAACATGACCTATATTAATAACTACGGGTAAAGTTATTTTAATGATTATTTAGTAGTGCATACAATTAAATTATATTTTCTCCCTATGTTGTAACGATCCGACCGGTCGTTTCGAGCCCTAGCACATCGTTCAGCAGTCTGAGGCCATGAGCAGCTTCATTTCAGGTGTTATGAATAGTACGCGTGGTCGGAATTGAATTTCGGGAAGTTCGGAGTTGGTCTGGAAAGAGAATTCTTATTTCGGAAGTTTAAGGTTGACAGAAAGAACTAGGATTGGATTTTTGAGCAAACGACCTCGGAATCGGGATCTGAAGGTTCCACCAGGTTCGTATGATAATTTCGGACACGGGCGTATACCCGGATCGGGTTTTGGATGGCCCAGGAGCGTTTTGGCATCTATTGTGGAAGTTTGCATTTTGAAAAAAATTTCATATGTTTGGTTTGAAGTGTGTTTCAGTGTTATCAATGTACGTTTGGAATTTCGAGACTGGAAGTAGCTCCGTATGGTGATTCTGGAGTTGGGAGCGCGATCGGAAGTGAATTTGGACGCTCGTAGGTCATTTTGAAGCCATTTTGCTAAAGATAGAAATTTGAAGCTTTTTTAGAAGATTGACTGGAAGTAGACATTTTGATATAGGGGTCGGAATCCAATTCCAGAAGTTAGAGTAGGTCCGTAATGTCAAATATGACTTCTGTGCAAAATTTGAGGTCAATCCGACATGATTTGATAGGTTTAAATATCGGAAATAGAAGTTGGAAAGTTCAAAGTTCATAAAGCTTGAATCGGGGTGTAATTCATGATTTTAGCATTGTTTGTTGTGATTTGAGGCCTCGATCAAGTCCGTAATGTATTATGGGACTGGTTGGTATGATTGGTTGGGGTCCCGGGGTCTCGGGTGGATTCCGGATGGTTAACAGATCGAATTTGGATTAAAAATTGTTGCTGGTTGTTGGTATCTGGTTTCCTTCTTCATGAACGCAAAGCAAGTCTCGCGAACGCAAAGAGGAAAATGGGAGGCTTCAGGTTTTGGCCTTCGCGAATGCGAAGAGGAAGTCGCGAACGCGGAGGGGCAGGCTGAGCTGCTACGCGAACGCGAGGAGGGAATCGCGAACACGTAGAAGGAAAAGGTAGGCCCGGGGTATTTGGCCTACGCGAACGCGAGGCCTTGTACACAAACGCGAAGGTGTGGGTGGCTGGCCTTCGCGAACGCGAGCGGGAGACCGCGAACGCGAAGAAGGGTGGACCTAGGCTGGGCAGAATGTTTAAAAATTGGGATTTGGGTTCATTTCACCCATTTTTCTCTTGGCTTGGGAGATTTTTGGAGCTTTTGAAGAGTGGGTTCCATCATTCATCATGAGGTAAGTAATTTATTCTAGCTTTAAGTTAAATACAAGGTTTATACATGGATTTAGGCAAGGAAATTATTGAAATTTGGGATTTTGGTGGAAAACCTAGGAATTTACTTTTTTCGAATTTGACCACGATTTTGAGCATGAAATTAGGAGAAAATTATATATTTGAGTTCCTAAGGTGATGGGTAACCTTTGTCTTCGAGAAATTTTGGAATTCGGGCACGTAGGCCCGAGGGTATTTTGGTCATTTCACTAAGCGCAGTTGGGAATCTGTGTATTTTGAATTTCTAACAAGTATTTGAGCATGTTCTCATTAGTTTGTCATTAATTGGCTAGTTGTGGTGCATTGTGCATCGGTTCAAGCCTTCAGAAGAATGTAGAATGCCGGTTTTGAGTCTTCGGAGCGTGGTGAGTCTCCTTTCTAATCTTGTGAGGGGGAATTTACCCTATAGAATAAGTAATTGATTATGTGCTCCTATTTATGGGGGCTACATACACACGAGGCGATGAGAGTCCATGAATAGCTACTATTATACTATTGTCCGGGTAGTTAGGACCCAAAAGCATGTTGTACGTGGATTAACTGTGAACCTATTTGTAGCTTAAATTTCTTAACTCACAACGAATTAGTAAGTAAATTTCTTAAAGGATTAAACTTAATTTCTTAAATTGTTAAAGGAGAATTGGTTTTATTTGAATAAATATTGCTCGATAGGTTCTTATTTGACTGATTGAGCATGTATTCTTATGTGTACCTGCATCGCATGCATGATTCACGAGCAAGGTATATGTTTATTTATGGAACGGGCCAAATGCCTCGGCAGATGAAATAGATACATCTATGGTACGGGCCGCTCGACCCTCGGCAGCGCACAATTTATATTTCAGTTGGAGCGGGCCGTCGATCTTGAACTTCATTAAGTTAATATTTCCCTTTTGTGGCTTAAAAATATTTGGATTATATTTAAAGATAATTTCTGAAAATTTACCCATAAAGGAATTACGTGTTTACTTGTTTCCTCTAGCTGGATTAGAATCATGTTTATAAAATAAATCCACTGTTTAGTATGGACATATTAAGGATGAATCATTATTGGACCGTTAGAAAGCGTCAAAGTTGACCATCTCGTCTCTACCTATTCGGGATTAGGCGGGATACTCACTGAGTACATGTTAATTTCGTACTCATACTACACTTCTATGCATTTTTGTTGCACATGTATATATACCTCTAGCAGCCTACTAGGCGTAGCAGCACGGATGACTATAGGACTAGGTGAGCTGCATTTTTCGAGACGACCCGCAATTCCTGTAGTTCCTTTCAACATTTTATTATTTATTCCCTGTCCACTGTATTTCGGATAGATGTTGTATTTTACTTTCCTTATCGATAGTTTCTCATGTACTTGTGACACCAAGTTTTTGGGATGGGTTTCAACGAATTTGTTCTAATTATTATTATTTAAATTTAAATTCAAGTAGTGAACTTTTATTTATGAGAATGGAAGGAAAAACCTTAGATTTTCAAAAGTATTAAAAGAGGAATTAATTGATAATCTAGTTGGCTAGCCTGACAGAGGTGTCCGACGCCACCACGACCCTTAGTGGATTTTGGGTTGTGAAACATGGTATCAGAGCACTAAGTTCCCGTCGGTCTCACGAGTCATGAGCAAGTCTAGTAGAGTCTTGCGGATCGGTACGAAGACGTCTGTACTTATCCTCAGGAGGCTACAGGGCTCTTAGGGGTACTTCCCTTCTTGATTTCCTTTTCGTGCGGTTTGATTCCTTTGAGGCTTATGCCTTTGATTTCTTCCTACTCAATCTTATGCGAGAGCTTGTTATAAATTGAATATTGAAGGATTGTAATGGCACTACAAATGTGGTGCGGGATGATTTTCCCGGTATAATTGATTGGACTATTATAGTCGCACTTTGGAGAGATATTCTATTGTTTCAGCTCAGTAACATAACTTCTAAGAGCCTTGAGGCTAGGCACAGGTTTCCATAATGCTTATGAGTGATTATTCTGCAGTGTTGTTGTGATGGTAGGGTGGTTGATCACGTGTCAGGGCAGTGAATGAATTGAAGGGAGGTTTACTCAGCGTGTAATCAAAGGGTTCAATATTTAATTCCCGATAGGGGAAAAGGTAGTCGGACTAGGAATGGCCAGGTGTGGGCTGGTAGAAGTAATGAGACTTGTTATTTGCAAGCGTGGTTGGGCTTTCTTTTATGAGAGGATGTCATGGTCCTGATTGAACGTACTAAGTTGTTGGCATTATAATTTGCTACAATTCGCCTTTATGGCAGGATATTGTGAACTAGTATTGGAGTTACGACTGTCAGATATCGCATGGTGTAGTTGTTTAAGATCGAACCAGAATTTCTAATGTTGACGGATCGATAAAGATGACCTTTGGAAAGGTTTAAAGTTAGTAGCAATGGTGGGTTCAAGTGCCACAAAGATAGATTTTATTTGAGGCAACAATTGAGAAGCAAAGTATGAGGAAGGTCATGTGGGAAGTGCCAGGTGATATTTAAAATTTCTAGAAGGCCCAGTATGAGAAGAAAGGTCGAGTGACCGATTAAGGAGATGATTACCTCCAATATGGGAGAGTGGCGAGGGTTGCATATGGGCTTGGTTGTACGATTACTACACGCCTTAAAGAGAGTTTGGATCGAATTGGGGATCTTAATGATTTGTGATTGAAGCCTGCGGGTATGATGTGAAGTATATGCTATTATGCGGCAGAAGATTGATATGGCGGAAAGGAGCTACATGAAATGGAGGAGGGTGCAGCATAACTGTAAATTTGGAAGGATGTTGCTCCGCATTTAATTGATGTTCGCGATGGGCAAATGGACTTGTGCAACTGGAAGGTGAGCTCGGACTCGAGATGGGCTATTGGTGTTATAGTGAATGTACCCCATGCGGCGGCGTGGGAAGATGTTGGGAGGTGATTCCCCTAGGTGGGTTATTTCCCGTGAGCAGATTAGCGGTCGCGTGGTCGGCGAAGCTTCTGCAAGGAATTATATTGGTTGTTCAACAAAGAGATCAGTCGTGCGAATGTGGATGATGACTCTGAATATGAAAGATGGGGATTCACAGGGAGATTTCGAGGAATTTTGATAATTTTTGGCGCAAGGTTATGTCAATAAAAGATTAAGAATCCTGTTGAACTTCAGAGTTTGGTAATAATGGCTTCAAGCTAAGTGGGAGAGTCCCACCGCCTATGTTTGGGCTGTATGATTAACTACTTGCGTGATTTTTGGTTATTAGCATACTGATAGATTAATTCAGCTACGAGGAAAGACCATAAGTAGTAAATTGAGTGGAGGAATTATTAAGGATGTGCTATGGTTAGCCTTATGGGCTCATGTTCGGACTTGGAAAAAGGTTCAGGATTTATGCCTTGTATAGATACAGGTTTCAGAGAAAGTGATTATTTCGGGTGCTTCGCCGAGAGAGTGTTCGTGTGTTATAAGATTTATGGAGTGAATTATATTCGGGAACAAGTTAGAGCGGGTGGCTCTCAGTAACGGTCCTAGTGAATTCAAGAGGTAAAGTGTGGTGCCTAATGATGTCGAGCTTTTAGGTACAGTTAAGAATCAAGCTTTGTAGCAGCTTATGAGAAGGTGCCAATGATGTTCTATGGTATTTTGACTTGTGGCATAGCATTTGAGTGATACGGAATAGTTCGTGGGAATGGAGGCAGCCTGGCCTCGTGATTCAAGGTCAGTCAGGGCGAGTGTAGATGGAGAATGTTATGTGTTTAATTGAGTTAGTCTTATTTTTAAGGCAAGCAAGAGGAATTGGAAGAAGGTAAATTGATTAGCCATGGTTGAATTGGCATATTGGGGCCAGTGATCAGTTCGGTCTGTGAGATCAAGTTATGTGTATGATTTGTGGAGGTACGTGTAAGGCCTATCGGCCCCCCGTGATTGATGATTTATCAGGGGCATTCTTCTGTTATGGCTTGTTACGTGGAAGCGATTCCGGAAGGGCTATGGTGGCTTGGACCACTACTTGCAGATTTGCATATTCTATGGTTATGGGAATTACCTGTGTATTGTTATGATTCTCCTGAAATGAGTTAAGTGCAAGGTTCTTATATGATGAAATGTGAAAATATTAATTAATTCGGAGTTATGATGGAAATTGTGTCCTATCGTATATTGGCACGTTGGGTGCAGTGAGAGGTATGGAAATGTGAAGTGAGGATCAAGGTTGCAGCTCGGTGTTGACAAGGATTTCACGGGCTTGGATTAGCAAGGAAGGTGTTGAACGATTAGTGTAAATTGGTATTGTCCTCAGCATTACCTGAGATCGATGTGTTGTGGAAGAGGTTTTACATCCTGGTTAAGGATTCTGGATCGCTTTCCAGCGTTAGTACATCTGATGGTTTAGATGTGCAGACCCGTTATTTATTTCAAAAGATTGTGGGAACATGTTCCACGGGAAGATTGTACTAGTGTGACATGTAACCACTTGTTTGACTAAAAATTTAAATCAAGTATAAGGAATTTGGGTAATATCATTGCTTTGAGAATTTAGGCCTGGAGGGCACCTTGTTTATTAGGTTATGAACCGAGGAGGTTTGCTCCAGTTATGATGGTTGTTCTTGTGTTCTATGAGAAGAAGGAATTTAGTATGGACCTTTGAAAGGTTATTGGCTTAATTTGATGTGATTAGGATCGGCTTGACATCGGTGGATTCATTTATATGTGAACAGGGCTTTATATCGGGCCAGTTGTGTACGCTTCAGCGAGCGTTCCCTATGGAGGAACAGTCGGGGTGTTATTTTGTCATCAACTGTCCCAGGTAATGACGTAATGCGCCGTATGAGTTGTGAGATGGCTTGGTAAATTTTATGTGTTGAGGTTCCGCGTGGCAATGACGTATTATGAGCAAGAAGGCTCTTGAGATTCAGAATGTATATCGCACCTCAGTTGTGCTCGAGTTTTGTAGCTTATCGCACTATATATCCCTTCAGGGATGGCATTATGCACTTAGCGTGCTTGTGACCTAGCCTTGGTATTTTATCGCATTGAGCACATTAGCTCGATGTGTATGTCTTTAAGTGAGTTCTACGTGTGGATCGGGTGGCACGCCGCCATGGTTATATTGTGAGGATCGGGTGGCACGCCTGTGTTGCCCGTGGGTTTCCGGGTCATGGAGGTTACCTCAGTATTGGTATTAAAGTTTATGTGCCAGGTGGCAACTGTATACATTGTTCCTGTTATTTAGTTTTGATTATAAATTTGGCAATTGTTATTACTTCCACAAGGTGTTAGGCATACCTGGTCGCAAAGACTAGGTGCCGTCATGACGTGTTCACAATTGGTGAACTCGGGTCGTGACAAGTTGGTATCAGAGCTCTAGGTTCATAGGAGTCACGGGACACAGGCCAGTTTATTAGAGTCTCGCTGATTGGTACGGAGACGTCTGTATTTATCTATGAGGGGCTATGTAACTGTTTAGGAAAAATCTGCATTTCTTTTGAATTCCTTGTCGTGCGATATTTTGACACCAATTCTAAACTTCTGTCTTCTATTCTCTCACAGATGGTGAGGACACATGCTACGCGCGAGGACCAGGCACCCGCGCCCCCTGCTACCGCCGCCAAGGCCGGGGCCGGGGTAGAGGTCGAGGACGCGCCCGAGGTGCGGCCACAACACCCGCGCGCACTGCCTCTCAAGTACCACCAGTAGATCAGGTCGGGGCACAGGTACCTAGTACACCTACAACAGCCACTACTACTCCAGCACTTCAGGAGACTCTGGCTCAGTTCATGAGCATGTACACTACTTTGGCTCAGGCGGGGTTGCTTCCCCTCGCTGCAGCCACATCTCAGGCCGGGGGAGGGGCCCAGACTCCCGCAGCCTGCACTCCTGAGCAGCGAGTGTTGATGGAGCAGGTCCCAGAGGTTATTCCTATACCGCCTGCAGCACCAGTATATCCCGGGGATGGGTCAGCTGCCTCAGAGGACGAGCAGCGCAGGCTAGAGAGGTTCAAGAAATATGATCCCCCAGTGTTCAGTGGCCTAGCTTCAGATGACGCCTTGGGATTTTTGGAGGAGTGTCATCGCATTCTCCGTACTATGGGCATAGTGGAGTCCAGTGGGGTTTCTTTTACTGCTTTTCAGCTTCGAGGAGCTGCCTATGATTGGTGGCGAACATATGAGTTGGATAGTCCAGTCGAGTATGCTTCACTGACTTGGACACAGTTCTCCGATATGTTTATGAGGGAGTTTGTTCCCCAGAGCCTCAGGGATTCTTGGCGTGCGAAGTTTGAGTGGTTGCGCCAGGGCACTATGACAGTATCTGACTACGCCATCCGTTACACCCGGTTGGCCAGACATGCACCGGCCTTGGTCGCCACGGTCTGTGAGAGAGTGCAGAGGTTTATTGAGGGTCTTATTCCGCCTATCCAGTCCAGCATGGCTAGAGAGCTAGAGATGGATGTTCCTTATCAACAGGTTGTGAGTATTGCCAGATGGATTGAGGCTATGCTCGCTATGGAGCAAGGAGAGAGGGAGGCCAAGAGGTCTCGTGAGTCGGGTCATTTCTCTGGTGCCCGCACTGCAGCAGCCGGTCGATATGGTAGGGGTTATTCCGGTCGTCATGTTCATTCCGCCTTGCCAGCAGCCGTTAGTACTCCAGCTCCACCAGCACCTCCAGAGCCTTATTATGTGCCTCCAGTTTCTAGCGTGCCTCCTGCGTGAGGTACTTCCAGAGGTCAGTCTAGTGGACCAAGCTCCAGTCAGTCACAGACACCACATCCTCCCAAAGCTTGCTTCGAGTGTGGCGATACATGTCACGTGGTTAGGGACTGCCCCAGACTTGGTAAGGGTTCATCTTCATAGACTTCTCAACCACAGCGTGCTTCTCAGAGTTCTCAGGCTATGGTTCCAGCTCCCACTGCTGCCCCACCTGCCCAGCCTGCCAGGGGCGGAGGCCGGGGAGATAGAGGTCGCCCTCGTGAGAGGGATATGGCCAGATATTATTGCATTCGTGCTCGCACCGAGGCGGTTGCCTCCGATTATGTCATGACAGGTATTATTCTGGTTTGTCACAGAGAGATATTGGTTCTATTCGATCCCGGCTCCACTTATTCATATGTGTCCTCTTATTTTGCTTCGCATTTGGGTGTGCCTCGGGATTCTTTGAGTGCCCCCATTTATGTTTCTACTCTTGTGGGAGATTCTCTTTTGTGGACCGCGTGTACCGGTCGTGTTTGGTTGCTATTCGTGGTTTTGAGACCAAGGCTGATCTATTATTACTCGGTATTGTTGATTTTGATATTATTCTGGTCATGGACTGGTTGTCTCCCCGTCATGCTATTCTTGATTGTCACGCCAAGACCGTAACGCTGGCTGTGCTAGGTATTCCACGTATTGAGTGGAGTGGTACCATAGATCATACTCCCAGCAGGGTTATTTCTTTCCTCAAAG
>MU739987.1:2834-33701 GCA_026770625.1 Nicotiana glauca
TATCCAGTGAGAACCCTAAATGTGGTTATGAATACAAAACATGCGATTTGACTAAAAACTTTATCAGAAAAGAAAACTATAACGATGCGATTTCAAGGTAAAAGAAGATCAGAAAGTTACACAATTACAATCATGATTTTCATAACTAAGCACAAACAAAAGATGACTAAGCATGTAATAGACTCATATTATACTCAGGAAGGCAAGAAACAGACAAAGAACAGAGAAAATCACAGTAGAAAAGTTAGGGGTTCGGGGCACTTAGCTTTCTTTGTGTCTTTATTTTTTCTTTCTTTCTATTTTCTTTCTTTTTTCTTTCTTCATTTTTCTTTTCTTTTTCTTGATTTTCCAGTATCAGAAGTCCATAAGCCCTTTCTTGGCTTTTTGGACCTTCGAACAGACTCTTTGAGTCCTTTTTGTAAGAAAGATCTTTGGAAGAGATGTAGGGGTCTGATGGGGTAGTTTAGGGGTTGGGTGTATTTGACGGAGTAGGGTTCTGGCGAAACATTTTTTGATATTCGAAAGGTTTGGGGTTGATTCAAGGAAATCTACCTAGTGGGGGTTAAAGAGGACGATGAGACGGTCATATGGTGTTAATAGCAAACCTTGGTTCAAATGTGGTGGTCGCCGGAGTAGGGTTCCGGCGACACCTTTTGGATTATTCGAGATTTTCCAATAATCTTTTGGGAGATCTAATAGGATAGGGTGATAGAGGAGAAGGAGATGGTGAAACGGTATTAAGGGCGGACTGATTGACGGAGGTGGTAGACCATCGCCGGTAGGGTTCCGGCAATAGTGGAGAGAATGATAGGGCGGCTAGGGTTTCTCATTTGAGACGAAAGGAGTATAATGATGTGTATGTATTATGTTTTGTATATTTAAAAGCCTCGGATGATCTGGAACCGTTGGATTAAATGTACCAATGGTCCAGATGCAATTACACCCAAAATAACGTCGTCATCATTAAATGGTCATTTAATTGTGACCATCGGATGTATGATATCAATGGCTCAGATTGGTTCAAACGTACGCCGTCGTTTTAGCTATTAGGCAACCGTTGTTTTGGACCGTTTGATCAATTATTCGATGGTCCAGATTTGCTCACTTAGAACGGTGTCATTTGGATTGTGTATAGGCAAACGGGCTTGGTCTATGTATTGTATCAATTGGGCCACTGAAATTGTTATTTGGCCCAATTTCTTTGTATTACATATTGTATTTTGTATTTGTATTATCTTTTGTATTTTCTTGTATTTTCGTATTATATTTTTTATTTATTTTTTTCTATATTTTTTGTATTACTCTTGTATTTATTATTCCTTGTATTTTCTTTGTATTTTTCTTTTAATTTTCTAATTTTTCTAAAATTAAAGAGTAATTAATTTCTATTTTTGGTATTTTCTAATTAATACAAAAATGGTATTTTGTTTTGATTTTCTTTACTTTATTTTCCAAAAATAAAAACAAATCCTGGTATTTCCACACAATTATCAACAAGTTTCCACACAAAAAATATTTTTGCATATATTTTTTGGAATAATTTGCTTGAGGCAAAAATCACGTGCTCACACCGGTTATAGAGTGGAAGGGGAATAGTGTGGTGCCGAAGGGTAGGTTTATTTCCTACCTTAAGGCTCTAAAGATGATTAAGAAGGGATCTATCTATCATTTGGTCTGGGAGGCAGACACCACTTCAGAAGTGTCTACCCCCGAGTCCGTGCTAGTCATAAATGAGTTTCTTGAAGTGTTTCCAGACGAGCTTCCAGGGATTCCGCCAGATAGGGAGATTGATTTTGGGATTGATGTATTGCCAGATAAGCAGCCAATATCTATACCACCATACAAAATGGCTCCAGCAGAGTTAAGGGAGTTAAAGGAGCAGGTGAAGGATTTATTAGAAAAGGGGTTTATACGGCCGAGTGTGTCATCGTGGGGTGCTCTGGTTCTCTTTGTCATAAAGAAGGATGGGTCACTCCGGATGTGTATTGATTATCGGCAGCTCAACAAAATTACTATCAAGAATAAATATCCCTTGCCTCGGATAGATGACTTGTTCGACCAATTGCAAGGTGCAAGGTTCTTCTCCAAAATTAATCTACTGTCCGGGCATCACCAATTGAAGATTAAGGAGAAGGATATTCCCAAGACCGCTTTCAGAATTCGCTATGGTCACTTTGAATTCTTGGTCATTTCTTTTGGGCTAACCAATGCACCGACAGTTTTTATGGATCTTATGAATCGGGTCTTCAAGCCATTTCTAGACTCCTTTGTGATTATTTTCATTGATGACATCCTTGTTTATTCGCGGAGCCAGGAGGATCATGCCGATCACCTCAGGGCAGTTTTGCAGACTCTTCATCAGCACTAGTTGTATGCTAAATTTTTGAAATATGAATTTTGGTTGGAGTCCGTTACCTTTCTGGGTCATGTTATTTCCGGTGAGGGGATTCGTGTAGATCCCCAGAAGACTACAACAGTGAAAGATTGGCCTAGATCCATGACCCTGACGAAGATTCGTAGCTTCTTGGGTTTAGCAGGGTATTATCGGAGTTTTGTGGAGGGATTCTCTAACCTCACCTCCCTATTGACTAAGTTGATGTAGAAAGCAGTTAAGTTCTAATGGTCCGACGCTTGTGAGAAAAGTTTTTAGGAATTGAAATCAAGGTTGACCTCGGCGCCAATATTGACCTTGCCAGAAGGCAGGGAAGGATTTGTGGTTTATTGTGATGCCTCCAGGGTTGGTTTGGGGTGTGTGTTAATGCAACATGGGAAGGTTATAGCGTATGCTTCAAGGCAGCTCAAGAGTTATGAGAGAAATTATTTGATGCATGATTTAGAGCTTACGACAGTTATGTTTGCTTTGAAAATATGGTGGCATTATCTTTATGGGGTCTATGTGGATGTGTTCTCAGACCACAAGAGTCTCCAATATTTGTTCAAGCAGAAAGAAGTGAATTTAAGGCAGCAACGATGGTTAGAATTGCTCAAGGATTATGATATGAATATTTTGTATCATCCAGGGAAGGCGAATGTGGTGGCCGACGCCCACAGTCGAAAGTCTATGGGTAGTTTTGCTCAATTGGGAGTGGATCAAAGGCCCTTGGCTCGGGAGGTTTATCAATTGGCCAGTCTAGGGGTTTGCATTTCGACTTTAGACTAAGGGGATGTTATGGTGCATAATGGAGCAAAATCGTCACTTGTAGCAGAAGCCAAGGAAAAGCAGCCAACATTAGCTCAGATGAAGGAAGCAGTTTTGAATAAAAAGACTTCGGTATTTTCACTCGACAGCGAGGATGGTGTATTGTGATGTCAAGGTAGGCTATGTGTTCCAGATGTGAATAAGCTTTGGGAGAGGGTAATGGTGGAGGCCCATGATTCCAGGTATTCCATGCACCCAGATTCTACAAAAATGTATCATGATCTCAAGGAAATTTATTGGTGGAACGGTATGAAGAGGGGTGTGGCATATTTTATATCTAAATGTCCAAATTGTCAGCAAGTAAAAGCTGAGCATCAGCGGCCCGGTAGGTTAACTCAGCTTACAAAAATACCAATGTGGAAATGGGAGATGATCAACATGGATTTCGTGGTGGGGTTAGCTCGCACTCAGCGCAAATTCGACTCAATTTGGGTAATAGTGGATCGACTCACCAAATCAGCTCACTTCTTGCCAGTCAAGTCCACCGATACTGCAAAACAGTATGCTAAGTTATATATTAAGTAAATATTAAGGCTTCATGGCACTCCACTTTCTATTATCTCAAATTGAGGTGCCCAGTTCACAGCTAATTTTTGGAAGAAATTTCAGCAAGGTTTGGGTACTCAGGTGAATCTCAGTATGGCTTTCTATCCACAGACTGACAGTCAAGCAAAGCGGACTATTCAGACGCTTGAGGATATGTTACGGTCTTGTGTCTTGTACTTCAAAGGTAATTGGGATGATCACTTCCCACTCATAGAGTTTTATTACAATAACAGCTTTTATGCCAGCATTCAGATGGTCCCATTTGAGGCATTGTACAGAAGGAGGTGTAGGTCTCCGATTGGATGTTCGAAGTAGCTGAAGTGGAATTCTTAGGGACAGATCTCATGCACCAGGCTATGGAGAAAGTTAAAATCATTCAGGAGAGGATGAAAACTGCTCAGAGTCGCCAGAAATCCTATGCGAATGTTCGTCGAAGAGAATTGGAATTTCAAGTCGATGATTGGGTGTTCTTAAGGATATCTCCTATGAAGGGAGTCATGCAATTCGGGAAGAAAGGGAAGTTGAGTCTTAGGTATGTCGGGCCGTATCGGATCGCTCAAAGGATAGGGCACGTGGCTTATAGGCTGGAATTGCCTCCTGAAATGTCATTAGTACACCCGGTCTTCCATGTGTCTATGTTAAAAAAAGTGATTGGAGATCCATCCACCATTGTCCTAGTCGAGACCATCGAGGTTAATAAAGAGTTGTCGTATGAAGAAGTTCATGTTGCTATTCTTGATAGGCAAGTCCATAAATTGAGAAATAAGGAAGTTGCTTCAGTTAAAGTATTATGGCAGAGTCAACGAGTTGAGGAAGCCACATGGGAAGTGGAAAATGAAATGAAGGAAAAATATCCCCATCTATTCGAACAAGTCTAGTAGTAATCGTGTGAACTCTTATCTCTAAACAAACTGACATTGTGTCCAAATTGGTGTAAAGACACCTCATCTTTTCTTCCTAAATGCTTTACTATTGAAATTCCTCAAGTTGTGCAAGAATTATATGTGTTGTGATTGTTTAAGTCATATGAACCTCTCTTTGGTAAATGAAATTTTATAAAAGCTCATATGATAAGTAAACAACTAATGGTAGTGTAGATTGGTAATGATTAATTGAAATGTATCTAGTATGTTGAAGCTGTTAAATTGTATGGGACTCATTGAAGTAACTAATTTATGTGCAAAATGTAGCAAATGATTGAGTATGTGCAATTTTTAAGGTAATGAATGGCATACCAGTTGTAGGGATAATAGTAATTGTGTAATGGCGCTTGAAAATATGTTTCGGGGACTCTCTGACAGGTAGATAAGCCTAATTACAACGGAAACTCTGACCAAATTTTCTAAAAATATGGGAGTTTGTGAAAATTTTGGGAGTTTGCATATCATGTTTTTCAAAACCAACTGATTTTTTTTCAAAATCCTCATTCAAGGACGAATGATTTTAAGTGGGGGAGAATTTAAGACCCCGTAAAAATTTGTGCTCAAAACCTAGTAGCTCGTAGTATCAAGTTACGAATATGTGTTGGGAATGCACCACGGTTCGGACCCGTTGTACTGATTTAGCATTTAAAAATCAAAGAGTCATAGTTTTCTAGAAAAGTGTTATTTTGCTGTCCAGAATGCGGTCGCAAATCAAGTATGCGGACCGCATTTCTGCCGCAGATTGAGTTGGTGGTTTAGTTAAAATTAAAGTCAAAATGCGGTCGATTATGCCACCGCATAACTGATATGCGAACTGCATTTCTATCACAAAATGAATTAGTGTGTCAGTCAAATTTGAAGTCAAAAATGCGGTGCATTATGCGACTGCAAATTGGGTATGCAGACCGCATTTTCGCCACAAACCCAAACAAAATATTTAGAGTTTTGCTCCTTTGCGGTCCATTATGCGGACTGCATTTCCACTCTACGATCGCAGAGTGCGACCGCATACCTGACTCAGGCTCCTATTTTTCTAAATTTTAATCCCGACCCCCTTTTTAATAAAACACCCCATTCCCTCATTTTAACATACTTACTGAACAAAATAGAGAGAGGGAAGCGAGGGTTCTTGAGAGAGAAAGCTTATCCTCGTTCAATTCGATTTTTCAAAGTCACCCAGGCCCGAAAAATTTCGAGTAGATATCTTCATCCCCGTTCTTGCAGGTAAAATTCCCAACCCTTTTTCATTGGTTTTCATATTTAAACAAAAAGGGGGATTCTCATGCATTGATTCTTGAAAGTGGAAAGTTGAAATACACATGCATGACTTTTAGAACCTAAAATCTAGTATGAGGAATTGGGTAGGAGTAAAGAATTGTAAAAGAGGGGTTGATAACATAAATAAGTTTGGGTTGTATTTGTGAACTTCGATTCTAAGATATATGTGTTAATTTGTGAAATAGATTGACGGTTCTAGACTGTTGGGTGAATTGAAAGTCAAAGTTAAAAAGGAAAATTTGACTCCAAGTATGTATGGCTAACTTTAACCTTTGTGAAGTCCCCTTGGTTGCGAGTAATCGATTTGTGTTAATTATGTGGACTATTTGTAAATTCTTGTGATTAATATGCCTTGAATGTATTGGTTAAGTTTTCCGATACAATGGTGTAAGTAAATGGCAACAAACCAAGTGTGTGTGTGTGTGTGAATATTTTTATGTGGTAAGGGCTGTGTAACAAATGATGGGAAAAAGTCGTAATTGATACAATTGAAACAACTGTGATAATACCATATGTGACTTGGCAAGGGTAATTATCGTTGTGACTTAAATTGTAGATTGGGTTGTTGTATATGATGGAAATGGCATTGATGTTTATGGAAATTCTTATGAATTGTTGTTGTTGTTGCTGTTATTATTGTTGTTGTTGTCGTGTGAAATGTGATTTATCCGGTGGGATTGGGTTGCGCGCCGCAACACGAAGTAATAAGGTGTGGGTTGTGGTGATAAGGGTGGCCGAGGTAATAAGGGTGGAAAAAGTGATCGAAAATCACTACTGAAATGAAAATATTGAAAAATCATGAAACCACCGATGTGATGAGATGATGTTGAAATGGGAAAAGGAGAGATTGTGAAACTTGTTTGGCTTTGGTTGTTTCTTTCATGTGCATTGATTGTTGATTATATTGTTGTTGCTACTTGTATGTTATTTGATTTTACTTGGGGTAAAGTTTGTTCATACACACCAGTACAATTCAAATGTACTGACGTCCCTTTTTCGGGGGCGCTACATTCGTGTTCTAATTGTGAGGGGTTCCATAGCAGGTACTCCATTCCACTGACAGTGGCACTCCTTCACTCCCCGTCAGTCGAATTAGTGAGCCCCTTTCCTCTCGGGGCCCTGTGTGGCTCATGCCGCTTTCTCCCTGGAGTTTTATTTTAGTTTTTGTATAAGGTATAGCTTGAGCGTTGTTACCAGCAAGTATTGTATCACTCTTTTATATCCTTAGAGGCTCCGTAGACAGGAAACATGGGCTATGTATTTGTGTATTTTGTTTTTGGGTAGTATAACCTATAAACCACACCAAGTAACCATGTATGCTATGTATATTTCATAAAAAGGTGTTTAAGTTATAAAGGGTTATTTCACTTGATTAATGAGTAACAAAAATACGGGGTAACACGTGGGATAGGAAAGGCACCCAGGTCCGCTTGACTGGGGCTACCCGATCGAGCGCCGGTCGCGCCTATCGATTTTGAGGCGTGACAGAGCCTAAGTTAAAAAGGCGCAAATCAGTATTTGCAACCACCAATTGAACATTTAAATCATAAATCAGGCCAAATATCATTCATCCATAAATATTTAAGCCCTAAAATTGAAGACCCACTAAATATCCACACTATGATTGAGTCACGACCCTAGCTAATGGGTTTAGCTACTCATAATCAAAGAAGAAATCAAAGATGGAGATAAAATATAAGGCCATAAAAAATAATTACAAGATTAATTGCTATAGATGTTCCAAAATTACTCAAAAAGGCTAAAAATGGTTGTTCATGTTCTCCCTAAAATAACAGATGACCTAAAAATCAGAAAAAGAACTATTTATACACAACTAAATTTTTCGAACAAAATTTCCCCTACGAGAATTCTGCTGACAGCGTAAAATAGACCACCGCAGCGCTTCGACTACTGCGGCCGCGTAAAAGCAAGCACAGACCGTGGTTCTTCTTTTCTTAGCTTGTTCTGAACTTGAGTCCGCTAGGATGGGAAAAACTACCATCTTAACGCTCCTCCAACCGCGGCCGCAAAATATGAGCACGGACCGCAGTCTTCAATTTGAGCTCCAGACTGAGTTCTCTGATTCTCACTTCTACTGAGGCGATAACTTGACCGCGGACGCGTCAAAGACACCGCTGCCGTGCCATTTCACTGCGGGCAGCGGTAACTTGTTATGCCCAAAACATCACTCTCTGAACCTTGCCACTACTGAGAGCGTAATCAAGACCACCTTAGCAGTAGATCCTCTGTGTCCACGTCTGTTTCTTTACTGTCAGCGCCCTTTTGTCTCAGCTTTGAGCTTGTGCAGGTTTCACTCCTTTATGAGCTAATTATGACTTTCTTGTGTCTTTTTGACCAAATACTGAAAACAAGCACAATAAGTTAGCTTTCGATAATATTTGTACACACTTTTAATCCGAAACCTAAGCAAAAAGGAGCATAAATTAGGCTAGAATCCCTAACTATCAATAACCTTTGCCGATGTCGAGGAGATGGTTGCCCAATACAAGGCTGATGTCGAAAGGCCCGCCTAAAGACCAATGCCAAATATATGAGGTGACTGTATGGAAGGGAGACCCTCGAAGAGATTCACGCCTGAGGTTTTGACCTACCGGCTAAGATCGAGGAAGCAATAAATCTTGAGGCCAAGGTGAAGAAACTTTCTGAGCCTGAAGGTGCAAAAGGCTCCGAGGGTACTGAGGAATCCGTAGGCTCCGACGGTTCTAGCGACGAGTCGGACCCTGCTGAAGATTAAGCATGAATGCCTTAGATATTTTTTAGTTTTGTCTTGTGTATATTTTTTGTTTATTTTGAAGCCATTTTTGTTAGGCCTAGTAAATAAATCCCGGAATATATAAAATTTTCCTTTCCGATAATCTTGAGTCTCTACTTTTTTAGCATCTTTTTATAATTTCTATCCTTACAAATATTTTATGCCTTATCATAAAATCAAATGTAGTAATAAATTGTTCGTTTTTTGGAGGTCCGAACAGAGCCTCACTTCGATGCAACTTTATTTGCTTGAGGCTTTTAAAACTCGAAGTGACCGGAAGTTTTCCCAATATGCTTAAGTGATTTTAGACATTATTTTTTACGGGGTAACCTTTTAGCAGGTTTTGAGTTTTTATGAAGGCCTTATGTTTTGATTATGAGCTTCAGATGTGTCCGAGCCATTTTTAGAGTGGCCATAGCCCTTTGTGTTTGGGAACTACCTAATAGGTTTTTTGCTTCCAGGATTTGGTAGCTCGGGTTGCTCGAACGTTTTTCGAATGATAGTCTCCCAGTAGAGGTAGCCCTTGTGCTCGATAGTCCCTGAATAAGGTAGCCTTGGTTGTTATAATCCTCGGATAGGGATGTCCCTTGGGCTTGATATCCCTGAATAAGGGTAGGATCTATGTTTCATGAGGCAAAAATGTGTAATAGCAAGGTGGAAACTTCCTTTCTTTTATTTGTGAAAAGTACACGATTAAAATCGTGTAAAAGTTTATATCATGACTAAGGTAGCCTATGTGGGCATGATTTGCTTGATCGTTTGGCCTTTACAACAAATCCTAACCACCGAGCCTGAGCTGTTCAAGTACAAAGTGTTCTTCTTTCACTGTTGATGTGCACATTGACTTTGATTTAGGACTGACGATCGAATCTAAGTTAGCACAATTTACTATTGATAAAAACCTTGCCTTGGTTCAAGGGAAAAAAGAGTAATACGCGTGCTTTCAGACCTAATAGTCATATTCTCCCTTGGCCCTTTCCTGCAAGTGTTAGTCTGATTCATAATATTATAAAAAAGTAAATGAGATCATACCTTAGCAATAGTACCACTTTAAATATGTCACGTTTAATTTGTTCGGTAGTTGTGCACTATTTCCTGCTTCGAGTTTGCATGAACCTTTGCCGGTAATTCCAACGACTCGATATGGTCCTTTCCAATTCGATCACAGCTTCCCCTCGTTTGGGTTTCGGGTGTGCAGTGTTACTTTCTTAGCACCAAGTCCCCAATCTGGAAGCCTTGGAGGTTGACTCTTCGGTTGTAATATCTTTCTATCCGCTGTTTCTAGGAGGCCAATCGGACTAGGGCGACCTCATGCCTTTCATCTAATAGTTCCAAGCTCATGCTCATGGCTTACTGTTCGATTGTTCGATCGCACATCAAAAACTGAGGCTCGATTCTCCTAGTTCGACCTATCTTTGGCATCGTTGACTAACAAAAATGGGGTGGCCCCGGTAATAGACTTCAAAGTTGTACGGTATGTCCCCAAGACTTCGGGCAAAATTTCCTGCCATTTCCCTTTGGTATCGGTAGACCTTTTTTTTAGGTTTTGAAGTATGGTCTTGTTTGTGGATTTTGCCTGTTCGTTCCCACTAAGGTGATAGGGTGTTGATAAGATCTTTTTAATCTTGTGATCTTCGAAACTTATTTGATGATTTTTTGGATAAAAAGTATATTTTTAATGCTAAAAAAAGTTACACAAATAGGTATTTCGCAGTATTATACTGCGAATTATCTTAACGAAAATTTAGCCGTTAAAGTAATTCGCAGTATAATACTGCGAATTATAAAAAAAATTAATAATTCGCAGTATAATACTGCGAATTACAAAATTTTTTTTAACTAATTCGCAATACCTTTATTAATTTGGCCCCACCAATTAACTGACATAACAATAATTCAAACTAGTGCACCAAGATTAGGTAATTAGTTGAATTCAAATTAGTAACACGCTCTTAGAATCTTGCTGGGTTCATCAAAGAATTTATATTTTCTAAGTGCGGCGGAGCATGAATTAGTTGTTGTGGTGAGAAAAATGTTCATATATTTCATATTTTCTATCTTCTTTGTTTGAACAACTTAAGTCCGGAGTAATATAAGTTTTTTAGGCAAAGAATCTTTGAATATCACTACCAATATTGTTTAACGTTAGCGTGTTTCGTCATTGAAGTATATAGTGTTTCAGTTTTCTCATTCAAATATATATTGTAGTGTACTTTTATTACTTCTTTCTTTCATTTAAGAAAGATAGATCTACTGTTCATTTTCTTTTAGTCGGGAAGGCATCTTTTATTTCTAAGAAATCTAATTCTGTAAAGTAATTGCATCAAAATACTTGAGAAGATAAACAATCTTCCTAGCAATAATTTATTACATAAAAAAAATTCTAAAAAATAACTCAGATTTCGACATATTTTAATTATCATAAAAGTACAAGATTTTGCAAATAAAAATAAACTCAGACTTTAGCAACCAATAACACAACCAAAATAAAATTAGTTAATTGTGAAAAAGATGAAACCCATGTGAAAAAAGTTGATTTCTTGTAGAGAAATTTAATAATTAATTCTCAATATAGTACGTTTTATATGTTTGAATTATTGTTATTTCAGTTGATTGGTGGGGCCAAATTAAAAAGGTGCTGCAAATTATAAAAAAAAATTTGTAATTCGCAGTATTATACTGTGAATTGTTAAAAAAACATTATATTTCGCAGTATCATATTGCAAATTACTTTAACGGCTAAATTTCCATTAAGGTAATTCGCAGTATAATACTGCGAAATACCTATTTGTGTAACTTTTTCTTTAGCATTAAAAATATATTTTTTATCCAAAAAATCATCAAAAAAATTTCGGACTCATTGATCCATGTACCAACAAGTCGGAGTGAGGCGATTGAAGAAGTTTTTTGTAGAATGAGTGGCACGGACTATTGAGCCTAAAATTTAGGCTCAAACGCATTTGACAGTGGCAAGAAGCAGACAACATGATTGCTAAACGCATTATGTGGGGATAAGCAAAAGCCTGAGAAGGAGCGGGAGCGAAGGCTTTATAGGAAAGAAGATGAAAGACTATCTTTTCTTTTGCTCTTTGGTGCGTCAACTTTCATTTCTTCGCTTTTTCCTTCCAGTGCTCTTACTTCCTCTTTGTATGGTCTACAAAATCTACTAATCAAAAATTATATATTACTGTATTATTTTGGCCATAACTAAAAACTCAAATACCAATGCCACAAACCTCCGGTCAATATTATATAGAAGAATTAATTCAAATAGCCGTCCATTAAACTGTTTAAATAAAAATAACCAGTAAAAATATAATATATAATAATTTATGCATTTTACATGTATATATTGTATGGGGTTGAATTTGACCTATCGCATCCTTCGGTTAACATGACCAACCACTGAATGTTTACGAGTCGATATGAGAGGACGACACAGGGGTAAGAGGAGAAACGACCTCGATCTGTCGTCGGCTCCGCTATAGAGTATACTCTGATGATGTCGTTCCAATAACTAAGCCCGGATCCCCCCATTATATAAAGGGGGATCCGAACCTTATAATAGGTAGATAATTTATAATAGACAAACTCATTCTCTCTCTAATATTTATCTCTCTATCATTCTCTCTCCCTCTCTCCTTTACTATTACTATTGTTCTGATTATTGAAACGATCTTAAGATTTATTATCTTCGACTACGATTTACCTCTTCATCTCTTGGATTGATTTGCTTAAAAAGAGCTTAAAATTTTTTGAGTCAAACATATATATATATATATATTTCCATTCGCATTCAATTCACTGCTATAATTGAGCAACATGGTTAATAGTATTATGCACCACAATTGAAAATTATGACCATCTCACTATCAAGTGCTCTTACTGAGTTGTATAAACCAAAAAAATGATATCTCTATTTCATTAGCTTTTATCAAGGTAACAAATGAGCATCTGTATAAACGAAAGATTTACATTATCTAGAGCAAAAAGGCAAAACAATTGATATTACGCCCCAACGCCTGCTTGCCTGTCTTTTGACCTAAAACTCGCAACGCAAGTAAAGAATCTCTACTATGGCCCCCAAAATCAAAGATGCATGCAAGCAATACTCTCCTATTTATAATCCCTGAAATGACACTTGTAGAAACGCCACCGATATCAGCACTTTCTCAAAAATTCCATAAATCACTACCCTACCACTCAAAACACCATACGGCGCATCTTTTCAGGCCTTGATTTGACGGACTCTTAAAGCAAAACAAGTCGGAAAATAAGAGATTAGTTGTGGCGAGTTGAGTGTCTAATCCAATGTCCATGGCAGAAAACACTATAAGCGCGCAAAGACAAGACTACCCACTCCATACGCCACAACACTAACTTTATTGCCCAATTGCTCCAAGTCAAAGACAAGGACATACGGGCAAATAAGGCAAGGGGCCACCTTGAAGGCGGGGTGTATATATTAGAGTCCGAAACTTAATTAATAATTTTTTAGACACAAAGTACATTTTTAATGTTAAAAAAAAAAATTACTTTTGTACCTATTTTGCAGTAATTTACTGCGAATTAGATTAACGGAAATTTTTCCGTTAACATAATTCGCAGTAATTTACTGCGAATTCACTCAATTCGCATTAATTTAGTGCGAATTCCTGCCCATTTTTTGAATTGTATTTCGCAGTAAATTACTGCGAATTACATGATTTTGCAGTAATTTACTGCGAAATACATCTTTAAAAATAGCGATCGTCTCCTTAACAGAGACATCCACCATTGTTAAAAAACAATTTCCTCCAAACATTGGTCCCCCACCCACTCCGTTATTAAAAAAAAAAATTCGGCCCCACCCGTCCCCTAAAGTGTTGGTGCGTAGGTCCCACACTCAAAAGAAGGTTTCGATTCCGTGTTTCGGGTGCAAAATTTCGAAATCAAAAAATTTACATCGAGGTATTTCAATTCACTTTATGGCGAAACTCGTATATTTATGCATATTAGTATTGTTTAGTGTGTTTACATGTGAATTTATATTTTGTTTGTGTTCTTTAATATATCCGGATTGATATATTTGATACCCGAATTTATCTATTATATTTGATTTATATACCTGAAAGTATGTTATTTTTTGTGATAAATATAGAGCCTTGTAGCGTAGTAAAATATAGTGACTTTTAGCATAGTAAAATATAGTGACTTGTAACGTAGTAAAATATAGCCTTTTAGCGAAATAAAATATAGCCTTTTAGCGTAGTAAAAAGGTAGAGTTTTTTAGAGCCTTGTACCATAGTAAAACATAGAGCCCTGTAGCGTAGTAAGGATAACTCGGTGCTATTGGACCAAAAAAAAAAGTATGGAACCCATACATAATTATTCTTTCCAATTCAAAAATTTATAATAAGGTAAAAAATTCTAAAAATATTGAAATTGAGAATAATATTGAAATTGACGATAACTCGGTCCTACCGGGCCAAAAAAATGAAGTATGGAACCCAAACATAATTATTCTCTCCAATTCAAAAATTTATAATAAGGTAAAAAATTCTAAAAATATTGAAATTGAGAATAATATTGAAATTGACGATAACTCGGTCCTACCGGGCCAAAAAAATGAAGTATGGAACCCAAACATAATTATTCTCTCCAATTCAAAAATTTATAATAAGGTAAAAAATTCTAAAAATATTGAAATTGAGAATTATAATAATTAATGATAACTCGGTGCTACCGGGCCAAAAAAATGAAGTATGGAACCCATACATAATTATTCTCTCCAATTTAAAAATTATTAATAAGGTAAAAAAATTCTAAAAATATTGAAATTGAGAATAATATTGAAATTGACGATAACTCGGTGCTACCGGGCCAAAAAAAAAGAAGTATGGAACCCATACATAATTATTCTTTCCAATTCAAAAATTTTTAATAAGGTAAAAAATTCTAAAAATATTGAAATTGAGAATTATAATAATTAACGATAACTCGGTGCTACCGGGCCAAAAAAATAAAGTATGGAACCCATACATAATTATTCTCTCCAATTCAAAAATTTTAATAAGGTAAAAAAATTCTAAAAATATTAAAATTGAGAATTATATTGAAATTGACAATAACTCTGTGCTACCGGGCCAAAAAAAAAAGAAGTATGGAACCCATACATAATTATTCTTTCCAATTCAAAAATTTATAATAAGGTAAAAAAATTCTAAAAATATTAAAATTGAGAATTATAATAATTAACGATAACTCGGTGCTACCGGGCCAAAAAAATAAAGTATGGAGCCCATATATAATTATTCTTTCTAATTCAATCAATTAATTATGTAGAATAATTTTATTTTAATTGTGTTTGAACAGCAATTTTACTTGTACAGTACAACCACAAATATTGACAACCTAAAACACAAAACAAACAGTAGAACTAACGAAATAACTTGACAAAGGAAACATGAAGATTCACTAACGAAATCACTTAACATGTCATTCTTTAGGAACGACCGGGTAGTATTCTCTCCTTCATCAAAAATAGCTTCTTTTTTATCTTCTTTTTCTCTTTTCTCACCTCCTCTATTTTCGCCTTCAAGTCTTCAATTTCTTGCTTGGATTGGCGCTCTCTATCTCACTGCCCCGTACACACTCCATGAAGATAGTACAACTTGTCTCTGTAGTATGTTTGGTCACATGGTTTATCAACCCATACCTTAAAGTTGCATATAGGTACGTCGGGGTGTCTATAAAACTTGTTCAAACAACCCCAATAGTGTCGGCCAGCTTCTTCCCAATCACTATACATCATGGTCTTAGCTCCACATTCGCACTTCGGGGGACGAAGGGAGCGTTGAGACATTTCTTGCAGGAAACTTTTGGTATATTGAAAAGCTCGATGATAGGTTGTTGTTAAGCGTTGAAAATAACTTGAAGGCGCTTTTTATTTATAGGGAATAAGTTACAACAATACGTAGTATTATACTACGAATTCCATGCACATTTGCAGGCGAAAAACAGCTTTTTCCACAATTGTATGAACCTTTTCAAAATGACATGACAACTCAACAATACGTAGTATTATACTACGAATTTCATGCACATTTGCAGGCGAAAAAATAGCTTTTTTCACAATTGTATGAACCTTTTCAAAATGACATGATAACTCAACAATACGTAGTATTATACTACGAATTCCTTGCACATTTGTAGGCGAAAAAATAGCTTTTTTCACAATTGTATGAATCTTTTCAAAATGACATGACAACTCAACAATACGTAGTATTATACTACGAATTCCATGCACATTTTTCGGGAAAAAAACAACTTTTTCCACATGGGTTTGAACCTTTTCAAAATGACATGACAACTCAACAATACGTAGTATTATACTACGAATTCCATGCACAATTTTTGGGAAAAAACAGCTTTTTCCACAAGTATATGAACTTTTTCAAAACGACATGACAACTCAACAATACGTAGTATTATACTACGAATTCCATGCACATTTTTCGGGGAAAAATAGCTTTTTTCACAAGTGTATGAACCTTTTCAAAATGACATGACAACTCAACAATACGTAGTATTATACTACGAATTACATGCATATTTTTCGGGGAAAAAATAGCTTTTTTCACATGGGCTTGAACCTTTTCAAAATGACATGACAACTCAACAATACGTAGTATTATACTACGAATTCCAAAACACAAACACTACAAACATAAAGATTCAAACAGTAGAACTAGTACAAACACTAAACAAGATCCTAATTTTTAATTTAATTATTATTAATTAGTTAATTAATTAAACTAACACAACTAATTATTTTTGTTTAAATTATAGTAGACATCATGGCCTATCTTCCGCCTGCGCATCCCGGACCTGCAGAGGATCAGCTATTAGTGTTGCAGGGCGACCATAGGTCCTCATATGTGTGGGAGGGACAGCTGTCGGACCAGTCTCTCCGGCCTAGGAAACCTGATGATCTTTGGGATTTTATTGCTGGTCATCCTTTACACGAGCGCGTAGTACACATCCTACAGGATACGGGATTATATACCATTTTTGAGCTAGGACAGATGCAGCTAGATTGGTCAATTATCACGGCCTTAGTAGAGCGGTGGCGACCGGAGACTCATACTTTTCATTTTCCCACAAGAGAGGCCACTGTCACACTGGAGGATGTCCAGTGTCCAGGTACTATACGGACTGCGTATAGATGGATGCGCCTAGATATTGCCCGACTACATTAGAGGAGCGTCACGTGCACAATTGGCAGAGCTGGTGGGGCAGTGGACTAGTTTTAGACCTGAGGGTCGGTAGGGGGCGTTCGCGTTGCGTTATCAGCCATCAGTGATTATATGGCGGATTTGCACCTTGATATTACCCATCAGACGGAGGATCTCTGGATATCCAGGTACACACGTTGTGTGTTGCTCTTGCTCTTCGGGTGTGTCTTATTCCCGGACACTTCGGGAAGTAAAGTGAGCATGCGGTTCATTCATCATCTAGTAGACCTGGGTCAGGTATCCCAGTACAGTTGGGGTGCTAGTGTGCTGGCGTACCTATATAGGAGCATGTGTCGGGCGAGCATGGGTCCAGCGGTTGATATAGGCGGTTTTATCCCCCTCCTACAGGTGACAAAATTTCCGAATACTTTGTTCTTTACTTCAAATTCGATATCGTTAAATGACACATAAATATTACATCAACATTTTATATTAGGTTTGGGCCTGGCAGCGGATCATGCCGTTGCAGCCACCTATACCAGCACTTCCTCCCGGTCAGCATTATCCATTTCTCCCTCTAGCTATCAGGTGGATTGAGCGGTGTTGACTATACCGAGGGAATGAGGCTCACCATAATCTCCCCCTCCTCAGGGATGTCTTAGATATGTTGGTGGATGGATAGGTAAATTTGTACCTACAGTTGGTTTTTCCGAATTGAGTTGTGTTTTGCGTACTAACATTTATGTTATTATTTGGTAGTTCATCTGGATGCCATACAACATCGAGTTGCTTGCTGAGCTACCAGCTTATTGCTCAGTCGACCGGCTTATTTGGAGCACCTCCGTCCCGATGATATTCTGGGATTATGTTGAGTATCATGCCACGGAGCGTGTCCTTCGACAGTTTGACCGGCCCCAGACTATACCGAGGGAGCCTGTATGGGTTGCCACTCACTATCAGCGCGACGATCGTGGCAACATGGACGAGCAGTATATGGAGTGGCTACAGCAGCAGCTAGTTGGTTGGGACGAGCGTGCTGAGCGTATTCCGCCACCACCTACGATATTCCAGGAGGGCACTATTCATCTATATCCTGAGTGGTACCGCCGTCACACTCGACTGATGATCGGGAACCCTATGCATGTACTGGGTGATCGTTACAGACCGTACGCCGGGAGGCACGAGGCACTGGTATGTTTTTTTGGCTTGTTAATATGTTATAATATTGATATAGCATTATTTAATTACTACTTTAAATGTTTCACAGGCTATTGGTCATCATCGCTTCTACCTGTTGGGACAGCAGTTGCAGCAGCGATCTGACAACCCTGAATTGGTTGACGTTGGCCGGCAGGTAGAACAGATGGCTCGCCTGACACTGTTGCAGGCGAGAGATGCCGAGAGGTTGCACCACGAGGCTCAGTATGCAGCGCCAGAGGCTTACCAGCGGGGTAGGCCGGTCCCACGAGGCAGGGGTGCCCCACGAGGGAGGGGTGCCCCACAAGCCAGGGGTGCCAGACGGGCTCGCGGGGGACGACGAGGAGGTGGTCAGCACGGTGGCGTTGAGGTACCTGTCGACCCACCTGCAGAGGGACATGACGAGGCCCTTAGGCTTGAGGGGCTTGGAGATGATCAGCAGGGTTATATGCCTCATGCAGACGAGCCTTCCAGTAGCATGCCTTCGTATAGCCTTCAGTTATCTTTGCCAGTATCGCAGGTCACCCCGTCAGGAGCATTGTCGATCATGGGTACATTTGACGCGGATGTAGATCAGTACTTCGCATGCCCATCTTCCGCAGCTGACGATCGGCCGATCCGTGACGTGGATGGCGGGCGCAGGTTGAGTTATCCCCTATCCCCGGCGGTTCATGTGCATGTATCACAGGCGACGGTATGTTTGTATTACTTTAAAATTTCAATTTGTTTTCTTTTCCTTAATATGGCATCAATGATTAACTTTTAATTTTCTTATGAAGTCTTCGTCCCAGCCCATCTTCGAGGCAACTACAGTAGGTGATGAGCACATCACGGATGCATATACCCAGGATGCCGAGGAGACCACGGTGAGAAAATAATTTATTACTTAACACAAATATCAAACTAATACTGTTTTCATATGCTAATTTGTAACTTGTTTTGTAGGTTGTTGACGGCCCTACGACCTATTCTTCCGATCCTGCCAGTTGCGGTGTCGATGCGGCTGCACATCCTCTCATAAAGAGGCGGCTAGATGACGATGATCCGGATAGTGTACCCGACCGACGGGGGATGCGACTCAGGCCAACAGCGACACTAAAGCACACTGGCTGCGGGACGCATTGATTTACTTAGTTTGTAATTTATGTAAATAGTGCATTATGTAAATACTGTTAATTATTATATTTGTAGAACAATTTTATTTTAATTGCGTTTGAACAGCAATATTACTTAAACAGTACATCACAACCACAAACATTGAAAACCTAAAACAAAAACAAACAGTAGACCTAACGAAATCACTTGACAAAGGAAACATGAAGATACATTACAACACTGAACACGTAAATGCCATTGCTTAGTTAGTACCGCCCAGTAATCTCTGCTTCATCTTCTGGAACTTTTTTCCCAATTTTTTATTCTCTTCTTCCACCTCCTTGATCTTCGCCTTCAAATCTTTAATTTCTTGCCTAGATTGGCGCTCTATTTGCCACTGGCTCGTACACACATCATGAAGATGATATATCTTGTCCTTGTAGTATTCTTGAACACATGGTTCGTCAACCCATACCTTAAAATTGCATATAGGTACGTCGGGCTGCCTATAAAACGTGTTCATACAACCCCAATAGCGGCGTCCAGCTTCTTCCCAGTCATCATACATCATGATCTTAGTTCCACATTCGCAATTTGGGGCACGAAGAGTTCGTTCAGACATTTCTTCAATGAAGTCTTGGTTAATGGAAAAGCTCGATTAGAGGTTGCTGTTAAGTGTAGAAAATAACAAGAATCCGCTCTTTATTTATAGGCAATAAGTTGCAACAATACGCAGTAATATACGATGATTTACATGCACATTATTTAAGGCAAAAACTGTTTTTTTCACATGGTTTTCCTCCTTTTGAGAACGACATGACAGCTCAACAATACGCAGTAATATACGACGATTTACATGCACATTATTTAAGGCAAAAACTATTTTTTTCACATGGTTTTCCTCCTTTTGAGAACGACATGACAGCTCAACAATACGCAGTATTATACGACGATTTACATGCACATTATTTAAGGCAAAAATAGCTTTTCTCACATGGTTTTCATCCGTTTCAGAACAACGTGACAACTCAACAATACGCAGTATTATACGACGATTTACATGCACATTATTTAAGGCAAATTATAACAGCATTTGAACAACATTTTTATTGAAAACGGGTAAACACAAACACAAACACGATAAATGTAAAGATACAAACACAACAACAGATAAAAACGCCATACAAGTTAAACATAAATTTAAACTACTACGCTTATCACGTAGAAGACACTGCTTAATCACGATCCGGTTCCTACAATTTTCTCCAACCACTCGAGTTGGTCTTCCAGCCTTTTTTTCTCTTCTTCTACCTCATTGAGTTTGGCCTTCAACTCATCAATTTGTTGGTTCGTTTGGCGCTCGTGTATCGCTTGCCTCGTACAAGTACAATGAAGATCATAAATTTCTTCTTTGTAGTACTTGATTCTACACTCTTCATCAAACCATACATCAAATTCACATGTGGGCTTGTCTGGTTACTCGTCAAGCTTGTTCGTACAACCCCAGTAGCGGCGTCCACCATCTGGCCACGATGTGAACAAACTGCATTTTTCTCCGCAGTAGCACCTTGGGACATAAACGGGTTGTTCAGACATTTGGTACAGAGAAATTTTGCAGTTTTGTTAAGTGAAAAAAACAAGTAGCGTGCGAACGTTATTTATAGTCAAGATTTCATACAATACGCAGTATTATACTGCGATTTACGTATTCAATTATTCTGAAAACTTTGCTTTTTTCACATGTAGTTTTCAGCTTTTGCAGAACGATATGACAACTCAACAATACGTAGTATTTCACTGCGAATTTCATATTTAGCTTTTCACATGCTTTTCCAACACAAAGAAGTTTAATATTGGAACAACCATACCAAAATATAACGTTAAAAAATAAGATGTAATTTGCAATTTGATTTTATTTCATATAAATTGAAACTTACGCAAGTACAAACATGCAGTTAAAAAATCAAAATGAAATACTAGGGGTTTCCTTGATAGTTGGGTACATTAGACGAACTCGCACCGGGATTACCACCGCCTCGCACACTAGCTGAAGGACATTTACGACGGTCATGTCCTGTTTGCGAGCATATGCCACATTTACGCGCATAAACAATGTCACCAACATCCATTTGGTTTCGTATGTGCGTTCTCTTTTTCACTTGTAGCTTGCGCAAATAGTCCTTGTTACATACCATCTTGAAAGGTTCCGGCAGACAATAATGCTCAGCACCTAATGGCTGCAGCTTTCCGCTATATGTGTCTACATATGCAGCAACACTGTATTGCCTATCAATATAGTTTGTTGCCCCATATCCAACTTGCTGAAAGCACTTCAACTCATGTGCGCACGGCATGTGGTAGATGGTCCATTTTCCACACGAACACAACCTTCTATTTTCATTCACCATATGTAGATTATTCCCACGGTGTTCGTTGATAGCTCTCTTAATTTCAAAAACACCTCGTTCATGATCGTACTGAAGAAATAAATGCCACTGTGCTCGCCTCCTGGACCTTTCAAATCTTCTCATTGGTATTGGCATAAATTCAACACCCCGGTCCATCAATGCTGAGGCAGCTGCATGCCTTTCGACAAACTCCGCTCTGTGTTTGAATGTCATGCGGACCATGGCAGTGACAGGTAGTCCACGGGCAGATTTCAGCAAGCCGTTGAATGACTCCGACACATTTGTAGTCAAGGCTCCCCATCGTCTACCGCCATCAGCATGCAATGTCCACATGTGAAGCTCATGCCCCATCAACCAAGTATAAGCTCTTGGTTCTATCTGCCGGATTGCTTCCATGCGCCTAGTGAATTTGTATTGCTGGTGCTCAGTTGCAGCCATCCATATTAAGTCATGCAATGTCTTGTCAGAAAATTTCTTCTGAAAATTGGCCTTTAGGTGCCGCACACAGTAACGGTGGTATGCATATGGTTCCTGCCATACAGGCAAGTGACGCATAGAACTTAAAATACCACCATGCCGATCAGATATTAGACAAATACCTGAACGTTGTTTGACAACGTGCTGCTTCAAGTGATTCAAAAAAGCGTCCACGTCTCTTCGCTTTCGTTGGCACATATGGCAAAGGCTAATGGAAATATTTACCCATTGGCATCTACAGCAACTGCAATCAAAAGCTTAATATCATACTTTCCATAGACATGAGTACTGTCTATGGAAATAACAGGATGACAATGCACAAAACCATCAATTGCCAGTTTAACTGACCAAAACACATAGTTGAAAATATATTCCGGTCTGTCCGGACTTCGCTCACACCTCCATTCAACAACAGTCCCGGGATTAAAGTGTTGCAGTGCAGCCATGTACCTGGGCAGATTTGAAAAAGACTTATCCCAGTCGCCATAAATAAGTTCAAAGGCACGTTTGCGACCAAGATATGCCTTTTTTTTGTTATAGTACAACCATACTCCTGGTGGACGGCTGTAATACACTCTTTAATCTTGAACCTAATGGACACTTTCAAAAATGGAACCAAGACAAGAGAAATCAAGTCGACATCCAAGTTGAAGTGATTCTCATTGAATGCATCCATTTCACATCTATGCTCGCTAATAAATTTACCCACTTTCCACAAACCTGATTTTTTCTTTGTGGCACGCAGCATCCAGTGACAACCCATAAACCACCTACGGCATACAACCTTCTATTTATCCGTAGTTGACTCATGTACCGTCATCTCATGACACTCTTTTATGCTGTAGATTTTTACAGCCCTAATTAGTCGAACTTTATTGGGGAAATACATGCCCTTAGTCAGAACACATGGCCTGGACTCATCCCACATTTGTGACCGAAATTCATCATCATCTCTTGTGAGGGCATCCACGTTCGGCATGCTTGGCAAATTATCAAGGTAGGGGATATTCCGCTCATGAAATGGCACGTGGGACTCGTACACTCTAGGTCGCACGGGAGGTGGAGGAACATGCTCCCTCGCCGGTTCAGGTTCAACATTCACTTCCTCCTCCTCATCACCAACCTCAAAAGGGAAGGGTGTGTCATCCCCAGACTCATCCGCATTATTGTCGTAGTCACTATCACCTTCCTGACTCTGCGCATTTGCCAAATCACGAGTAAATACGTCGTCTATGGGAAGCTGTGTGAGGTTAGGAGCTTTAAGAAGCTGGTTTTCACTGCACAAAAAGATAAGGTACCTAATACTCCGAAAAAATACTTTAGATATAACTATATCACTTTACTTACAAGTCGTATTGTCTTGACAATTTTTGTTGGTGATGACTCCCGGATGGACCACCGTGATATACTCCAGAACTAGGCATATTCCAACTTGGGGTCGGCTCATAACTCGTAAAATTCATATCCGGACGGTACCCCCTAAGAAAAATATGACCGTTAATACAAATCCAATTCAAATGTAAAATAAACAGCGCAAAACCGTAGCAAAATTGAAGTTTACCAGTACTCTTGTTGATTATATAAAGTCGATAAATTATTTTGTGGTTGCTCATTCGCCGATGGTGACAAGTTTAAATCAAGGCAAGCTCTTTCTTCACCAATCTGTCCGGCAAAAATTGCTCCAGAATAGCCACCCGATGACTGGGGGTTATCCATGCTATGCACGCCCTCTTCCACCTTGACGTACATTTCCAATAATTTTATTACAATAAATTCCCTGTATTCCTCCGGAATCCGCAAAAAATCTCTAAGAGTATCATCATCCTCGATGTTAAACTCCGAATAATAAGCAAACCCCTGCGGAGTCACTGAATACGGAAATCTACCGGTTACTTTGAAGTTAACCGAGCGCCTCCTCTCACTCATTTTTTTTACGTAACAACGATACCAATGTATCGTACTCCATATTAAGTGGCAATTTAACATGACACTGTGGAGGTGAGTTGTACCTCACAGAGTTATTCTCCAGCACAACCTCACCACCCCAATATAGAGAAACCCTTATTTTTTGCACTTCAGACATTGTAAAAAAGATTGATAAGAAGAAGAGAGAAGTTTATTGAATGAATGTTCATGAAAATCAAACGCCTATAAATAAGGCAAGTCCGAACTTGGGGTATAGAATTTTTCAAATGAATTCGCAGTAAAATACTGCGTTTTATATTTTTGAATTATTTTTGTTGTGTCAGTTAAAATAATTAGGTGGGGCCAAAAATAAAGAGGTAATTCGCAGTAAATTAATGCGAATTGTTAATTCGCAGTAATTTAATGCGAATTGCCTCTTCTATTTTTGCCTGGCACAAGTGCATAAGAAAAATAATAATTTAATGGTAATTCACAGTAAATTACTGCGAATTACGTTAACGGAAAAATTTCCGTTAACCTAATTCGCAGTAAATTACTGCGAAATAGGTACAAAAGTAATTTTTTTTAACATTAAAAATATACTTTGTGCCTAAAAAATTATTAATTAAGTTTCGAACTCGTATATATTATACACTAATTGATTTATTCATCTAAATCCAATACTATTATTTATATAAAGTATAAATATGTTCGCTCAAAAGTTATCATATACCTTATGATTGTAAAACAATATAGATAAATCACGGGAAAATTATAGCAAACCGTAATAATTCATTGGACCAAATGAAGGATGCGAAAATAAGTACTCAGAGTTAGAAGGAGAAACATTAAAGTCTTTATTGATAGTATTGATTTGGTCTGCCTCTCCATGAAGAGGTTCAGAGCCTTACAATGGTGTTCCACTTTCCCATAATATGGGTATCGTTGTGTCTTTTCTTTCTCTCCTGAATAGTGGCGAAGAAAAAGCCTCCTTTCTAGGGTTTCCTCTCTTGGTATTTATAGCTGTGGGCTTCGTGAGCTGGCAATAAGTGGCCGTGACCATGACCACATTGGGGTTTCGCCTTCATGATGGCGGATGGGTCGTGGCCTTGTTGATCGAATCAGATTAGGGTTAACTACCGCTAATTCTGAGTGGTCATACCACTTAATAATCATGAATTAGCTTAAGACGGGATTAACTTCGTTAATTATCGTGGGGTCGGATTCTGACCCATACAGTTAGTCCCTCCGCTTATTGAGATCGTGCATTGGCCGAGCTTGAAGAGTAGACTTCATCGACTGTATTTTGAGAAACTCGGATAGGGAGGTCGAATGTCGCTTCGGTCGAGGCCGAATTCTCTTTGGCGAAGGCCCTTCGCCTTGTAGAGTGTTAGTGTTTTGTTATTGTGTTATCAAGTCGTCGTTCGATCAAGGTTTAACTCTCCTCCTTGGCGAAGTCATTTGACCCTTTATCTTAATTCGAGTGAGGTCGAGCTCTGCTGTGCTTTGATCCTTACGCTTGTTTGGGAGTATAACCGTCGACCACGGTAGACGGGTCCTATGTTGTGTGGCCGAGGGGAGTAAGGGCACGCTTGATACGTGTTTGGCGACGTCCAAAATTTTGAAGGCACACAGAACATCTCCTCAGCATTCATAGGTCGTTACAACCGTTTTGAAGGCGAAACGCCGGTTGGTGACTAAAAAGCCGCTTCATGGAGCCTGTCATAATGACGCACGTTTTTGTAGAGCCGAACTGTTTTGCGGTTGGTCGTGTAGTTAATGATGGCTATTGGGGTTCATTAAAGCCACTTGCGTTGCTTATAAATAAGGGTTGAGGCATTTACTTCTCATATTTTCATTGTTTGTCTGAGAGAGATTCTGGAGAAGCTTTTCTTCCTGCTAATTCACCTTCATCTTTGTTCTTCGATCGTTATAACTTCTGTCTTGTCCATCAAACTTTGTTTCTTTCTCATTAGTGAATCAACAATGGCAGGCATTTCTTCCCAAAACATTCTTCCGATGGATTTTTCGGTTAACTTCGTGGTGGTTGAAGGGCCATATCCGGCAATGGGAGATTCAGAACCGGTGGAGACCAATGAAGTTCCATCGCTTGACGAGATAGTATCTCTGCCCGGAGGCCTGATGACTGACTTCACTATCGATGGTGGAGAGGATTAGGTGAATGAAACCCTGTTAGTGGGGGAAATTGGAATGGCCCAACTACGGGAACAGGGGGTCATCCCCAGCTATGCTGACGTCGCTCTTGCTAGAAGCGAGGAGAGGGTCCACACCAACCACAGGGGATACTGCGTCTTTTATGACTATCCCTTCAAGTTGGGGTTTAAGCTCTCGCTCCCGACGCTGGTGGTTGATTTCTGTCGTTATTACGGGGTATGCCCGGGTCAACTTGCACCATCTCTTTACAAATTGCTAGCAATGTTTATCAAATATGCAGAACTGGCTGGTAAGGAGGTCACGCTGCAGCATGTGCTTAGTCTCTACGCTCCCCAGAGAGTTTGCGGTACCATGATTCAAGCGTGCCCTCGTGGGTCGAGGGGCCTAACTGTGAAACTGGATGACGAGGTCGACCCTCGCCCTTTTGAGACCTTCTTCTACATCAGGACTGAACATTTAGTGGCGTGCCCCCACTGGGTTCCCAGAGGCTTGGAATCATGTGCGTAAGTCTTTTAATCGTCGAATTCTCTTTTCTACCCCTCCTTACGTATTGTTCTCGTAAGTGTTAACTCGTGTCAATTTTATAGCCGAAAAGTTACCGCCCGCTCCGTTAAATGGGGTGCGTAAGTGGGTTGAGGCCGTGCTCCCCAATACGGTGGGGATATGCACATGGGCGTCTTTCTGGGAGAGGCATGGCCGTAGGCCTGTGACAGGTGAAAAGTTGATATCTTCTTCTGTTCCACTTTGTTTCGACTCTATTCATCAACTTTGTTTTTCTGTGATCAGGGAGGGCATGTCGCGTTAGGGCTCCTCAGTTGGCCTTGTGTCGGCTGGATGCAATTGCTCGATTCACTGCAGCACCGATGTCGCGCCCAGTACCGAGGGCAGCGTCAGTTGAATCTTCAGCGGCTCCTTCTTCAGCACAAGCCGCACTTCGGGACGAAGGGCCATCGGGGGTTGTGGCGAAGGCGAAGGCGCATAACCTTGATTTAATGGCGAAGGCGCATAGCCTGAGTCCCAGTTCAACTGTTGTTGAACTTTGTCAATTTTGATGGCGAAGGCGCATAGCCTGAGTCTTGGTTCAACCGTAGTTGAACTTACTAGCGAAGGCACATAGCCTTGATTTAATGGCGAAAGCGCATAGCCTGAGTCTCAGTTCAACTGTTGTTGAACTTTGTCAATTTTGATGGTGAAGGTGCATAGCCTGAGTCTTGGTTCAACCGTAGTTGAACTTATTGGCGAAGGCGTATAGCCTGGATTTAATGGCGAAGGCGCATAGCCTGAGTTTCACGTTGTGGGTATTGAGTGCTGAAGCTCGGTTTTGATTCGAAGTCTTGAGAGGCTTATACATTGTCTTCCCAATCGGGGTATGTAGGCTGTCTTGAGGCGACTCTCGGCTCGAGATATCTCCGTGCCGGTTTCTGGCTGGAGCCCGTGTCAGGGATGCGGGAGATGCCTTACAGAGACCCTCCCTTAGGAGGGGCTTTTTCTTCTTGTTTGCAGTATCCGAGATCAGAGAGAGAGAGGACTTGGACCTTGATTTGTGATCTTCGAGTTCCCCTTGTCCGATATGCCGCTTTGGCTTGTTTGAGCTGGGTTCTTTTTTTTTTTCTTTTCCGGTGTTTCTTTCCTTTTGGTCCAGGGAAGAACTACGCGATTTAGCTAGGAAATCCCCACAGACAGCGCCAAATTGTTCGCTCAAAAGTTATCATATACCTTATGAGTGTAAAACAATATAGATAAATCACGGGAAAAGCATAGCAAACCGTAATAATCTATTGAACCAAATGAAGGATGCGAAAATAAGTACTCAGAGTTAGGAGGAGAAACATTAAAGTCTTTGTTGATGGTATTGATTTGGTCTGCCTTTCCATGAAGAGGTTCAGAGCCTTACAATGGTGTTCCACTTTCCCATAATATGGGTATCGTTGTGTCTTTTCTTTCTCTCCTGGATAATGGCGAAGAAAAATCCCCCTTTCTAGGGTTTTCTCTCTTGGTATTTATAGCTGTGAGCTTCGTGAGCTGGCAATAAGTGGCCGTGACCATGTTGGGATTTCGCCTTCATGATGGCGGATGAGCCGTGGCCTTGTTGATCGAATCAGATAAGGGTTAAATACCGTTAATTCTGAGTGATCGTACCACTTAATAATCATGAATTAGCTTAAGACAGGATTAACTTCGTTAATTATCGTGGGGTCGAATTCTGACCCATGCAAAATACATTTGTAAAAAAATACCAAAATTGTAGTAGCTATCAAAATATTGAACTCATAATTTCAAAAACTAATATAGTTTAGAAATAAGAACTTAGAAGTTGTGCTTATTAAATTTAAAGTCTGAATCCATTGCTTGATGGTTCCCTAATCTTGCACTATTTATTGTTTTTTTTGGGGATGCTTAGGGACTAAGAGTTACATCATTTGTGGGGTTAGGAAAGTGAGTTTCAGTCCTCCTCCAAATTAAATTTTATAGGCAGAATACATAACCAGACCCTTAAACTTGGCTTTTTTTGTTACTTGGACAATTAAATATATAGTTGTTCCTATCAGGCCCTTCAACTAAATAATATTTGTGCAAATTAGATATTTTGTAGTGACACGATTGAGTGCAGGGGAAGGGCGCGTGAACAATAAGAAAAAGATTGTTGATTATTATTATATTATAATATACTATTCTAATTAAAACTAACTTTTACCTTATATTTTATTTCTCTTCTTCTTCCCATGAACCCATCATTTTTTTTCTTTTTTTTTTGTTAAAAGAAAGTTTAGTGTATATGGATTTGACTATTCTCATTTGGCACGCTTGTTCTCTTTATACAGCACTTGTAAGCTACACCAACTTCGACGAGGAATAGAGAGAATAGCGTGATATTTCTGTGAAATCGAAACACGAAGAAGTGAGATGAAGTTGAACAGAGGAAATTTTCAGTGAGCTTTTTAGGGCACTAAGTCGCCAGAGCCGACAATCAGATTTTTCATTTTCCGAAAACGAGTTTCAATTTATTTTGGGAGTTAATTGTGTAAGGTGGAATATTTTAAGGTGTTAGAGGCAACTGTAATACACACATCTAATTTTTATAATAGTTTTTCTCAGATGATCTATAAAGTGTCTAATTGGCACAGATATAGTTTAGTTGAAGGACTTGATAGGAACAAGTATATGTTTAAGTATCCAAATGACAAAAAAAATCAAGTTTAAGGGTCTAGTTATATATTCTGTCAATTTTATAGTAGGAAACCTTGATGAGGAAACGAATATATTAGTACTTGATAAAATCTAAGTTTGGTGTGGGCCCCGCACTATGATCGATTTTAGCCAGCTGCTCCTTCAGTCAAATGCCTTACCAATTGCAGGCAAGAAAAGTGTAGCACTATGGAGTAATTAATTATAGTCGATTCAACAAGGAAATTAGCCAAGCATCTCCGTATCTCAACAAATATGCCTGCTAAAATACTCTGTATGAAGAGTGCAATTACAATAAACTCGAAAATAACTCTCTTAAGCGCTGAGCATTTCACAAAAAAAAAAAAAAAAAAAAAAAAAAAAAAAAAAAAAAAAAAAAACGCTGATCATTTCATAACTTTTATTCTACCCATCATCAGATTAGTGAAGTGACATAAAAAGCAAAAGTACTGATTCATGAACGAATAAAGTTACTTGCAATATGAGCCAAAAGAGAATAGTGGAATATAAAGAAGGGTATAAGTGGTAGACAGTTCTATTCTGAACTTTAGTTGGTTACTTCACGCAAAGGAAGAGGCTTTGAGCAGAGAACCATCATTTCCTGAATAGTTCTCGACTTCTAGCAACGTGCTTATATAATATATGTTTCAAGTTTACGTGAACATATTTTTTTTTTTGTTCCGTTCTAAAAAGAATGAACTTTTTTTATATTTGGTAATAATATAGTTTAAACTTACAACTCTACCTTTAATGAGAAGTTTTTATAACCACACAAATACTTTTGGCCCCGTTTGGATTTGTTTAGGATTACAAATTCCAAAAATCTTTATTTTTTTCTTAAATTTCGTGTTCAATTAAATAGGTTCACGTGGATTGAAACGAAGAGAGTAATAATTGGATTCCAACACAAAGCGTGTCCAACTCTATCACCACACGATTCCTTTTGTCAAACGTCCATTGTCTAATTCATCTTCCTGATGTCAACGGAGTCAAACTTGTGCGCATATAAAAAGTGGAGTATGATAGTAGTCTTTTGTCTTCTCGTAACTTTTTGCGACGTACTTGAAATTGGAAATTGTTTGATATTTTTGGACTATAACGCTTAGGTATAAGTACTTATATTAGTACTCGTAATGTTACTATAAGAAAAAGTAACAGTATTAACAATGTGGTTGTTTTTTTACTCAAGTGACCGAAATGTGTCTGGAAAAAAATTACTTACCAAAATATATATTGCGTCTTATTAAAAGACCTATGCTTTAACGGCCGTTTGGCCAGTTAAGTATAACGTCTTTTTAAAAGACGTTATATTTGAATAAAAAAAACGGAAAAGTATAGTGTTTTTTGTTAAGACTCTATACTATAACGTCTTAACAAAAGACACTATATATATATAAATATAGTCGTCCCCTTCCCTTCTCCCAAAACAGAACGTTCCCTCCCCCTCCTTTAATTAAAAAACGATCTCCCCCCCCCCCCCCCCCCCCCC
>MU739987.1:42222-61401 GCA_026770625.1 Nicotiana glauca
TCAAGAATGTTAAAGACACCAAAAAATGAACAAATTTGCATGCCATCAAATGGTAGATCTATTTTTTCGTTGTTAAATCTTTGGTTGATTCATTAATGTTGGATATATCATTGCCACATGCTGCAAGACCAAGGTTCTACTTTCAAAATCTCATTGGCATCAACGAAGAAAAGGAAAGGCGTAAAAAAATATTATTCGTGCAACTTACTCAAAAAAAAAAAAACAAAAAAAAAGTGGCTACATTAAACAACTCTTTTTCCCTTTGTTGCATTTTTCTTTGGGATAGTTTTGTGTGCGTTGTGAACAGTTGAGATGAAAGGAAAGAAAAAATGGGAAGATACAGTCCTATAATTATGCCTAATATAAATGAACCCTTAATTATATCCCTAATTTAAATTATGATATATAAATGGTAATTTGGTATGCTTAAATGTAATAAACACAAACCTTAAACATTGAGGGTAATAAGGTTTGATATATGGTATAGGTAGGTAAAAATTCCAAGAAAAAATGCTCTTAGGGTTTAAGGGGTAATTGAACTTTAAACGAATTCCTTAAATTTTGGCCTTATCATGCATCAGATACCACATATTTCTCAGTACTTTGACAATATTTATAGAAGTTGATTTGCTTAACTAATTATTTAAAAATAGTTGGAAAGCAACAAGTGCTAAAAATTACTTCTTTTTCACGAGTCTAATTTTATTAATTAGTAATTTCAGGTTAGATAAAAGCAGTGTTTTAAAGGGTGGGACGGGGGCGTGAGGCGAAGCATTTTACTTCATATGGATCGAGGCGAAAGCCCCGAGATACGGGCGTAAGTCCCATGATTTTTAGATTTTTTAATTTATAAATTCATAAAATAACATAATAACACAAAAAATATAAAAAATATATTAAAATTAATAAAATTAAAAAGGATTAAAGAAACTCACAGACTTACTAGCATTTATTTACATATATAAACAATGCAATAGTGTTTAAGTTATGAGATACAAATCAACCATACTTAACTTTCAAATAATTAAGAAATTATAATTTCTTAAAAACTATTATCAAAATACATATTTACCCCCCTAAAAGTAAAATAATTGATAAGCTTCATCACTACTGCAATTTAAAATATTAAAGGTTAAATACAAAATTACTTTCTAATTTATGAGACATCCTAAGCAATGAAGAATAATGGCAAGGGGAGATACAAATTTTGGCTATCTATTTCCCAAAGAAATGTCCAAAGGAAATTCACTCTCACGATATTTAATTGAGTAATACGCACTATGGCTTGTTATTTGAGTTATTCTCAATTCATTTATTATAGAACTATATGAAGAGCCAACAAAGCTATTTAGAGAATTCAACATATGATTTGCATAAGAACTATTGCGTGAGCTCCAAGCATTGAGCGTTAGGCGTATTCAAGATGCACAATATAATGGAATCCTTGGGGTGCAAGCCTCATGGAACTAAGCCCCATATGTGAGCCTCCAATCATTTTGATAGTGCCACGCCAAAAAATGCCTTTTTAAAATAGAAGATAAAAGTATTTGAAGTCAATAACAAGTAATAATTGATCTGTTCTGCAAAATTTATATTATAATAATCGAAATACGATTGTTTCTGTATATTTACAAACAAACAATTATAAATTTAGAAGTGTTGAAATGTCAAACTCCAACATCGGTGGGGGACTTTATTTGGGGGAGTATTTCTCCCTATAAAAGAAGGCCTAATGTTTAGGATTTATATACACCTCTCATTTGCCTTCTTATCTTCTTAAGTCATTTGTATCTTCTCTCTTTAGTATTATTTAACTTGTATTTTTGGAGTGGAATAAAATATTGGTTGTATCCGAGGAGTAGGCAAAATTAGCCGAACCTCGTAAATTTTGGTGTTCCTTTTATTGTTATTTTATTGTCTCATTTATTATTTGGTGGCTGTCATAATTTTTGGTATAGTAGTTGTAACTCATTTACACTATATACATTTGGCTTCCGCAACAATTGGTATCAGAGCCAAGGTACTGTCTAAGTATGCTCTGTGGTTGCAGCTTAATCTGATATTCTACACCAGAAAGGAAATAATCTTGATTTGTGTTGTCAGCTATTAAATAATATTTGTGTCAAAGATGGGAGACAATAAATAAGAATAATCTACATCAAGTGTCAACAATACGTCATCATTGGCATTTTCTCTTATGACAAGAATTGTGTCAAATGCGAATTTGCGATAGAAATTTTTTACGGGTCCGGACATTTTGGGATGTGGCAAGGCGAGGTTCTAGATGTCCTTTTTCAACAAGGGTTAAATCTTTCTATTGAAGAAAAGAGACCAGATGTTATTGGAGAAGAAGATTGGAGAATAATCAACCGTGTTACTTGCGGCACCATTCGATCCTACCTTTCTAGAGAGCAGAAATATCCATACACAAAAGAAACTTCTGCAAGTAAATTATGAAAAGCACTGGAGGACAAATTTTAGAAGAAAAACAGTCAAAATAAATTGTACATGAAGAAGAGACTGTTTCACTTCACCTATGTTCCTGGTACCACGATGAAGGAACATATCACCAGTTTCAATAAGTTGGTCACAGATTTGAAAAATATGGATACAAATTATGATGATGGTGACTTGGCCTTGATGTTGTTGGCGTCACTTCCTGATGAGTACGAGCACCTTGAAACTACTCTACTACATGGAAATGACGAAGTTTCTCTTAGAGAAATTTGTTCGGCTTTGTACAGCTATGAATAAAGAAAGCAAGAAAAATAGAAAGGCGGAGAAGGAGAAGCACTATTTGTGAGGGGTTGTCCTCAAAATCAAACGAGGACAAAGAAAGGAAGATCTAAGTCAAGATCTAAAACCAATAAGGATGAATGTGCCTTTTGTCGAGAAAAGGGGCACTAGAAAAAAGACTGTCCGAAGTTGAAGAACAAGGCCAAACATAACAATGGAAAGGCCATTATGGATTCAAATGTAGCTGATTGTGATGATTCAGATTTCTAATTAGTTACAACGGAGCCGTCAACATCATCAGACATATGGTTGATGGACTTGGCTTGTAGCAATCATATGTGTCCCAACAGGGATTGGTTCGTGGAATTTCAAGAAGGAGAATATGGAGTCATCCATACAACGGATAACGTCTCTCTTACCTCATATGGCATTGGTTCAATACGATTAAGGAACTATGATTGAATGATCAGAACATTAACAGATGTTCCATACATATCGGATTTGAAGAAGAATCTCATCTCTGTGGGAGCCCTAGAATCAAAAGAGTTCAAAATCATTGCAGAAAATGGAGTGATGAGAGTATGCTCTGGTGTACTAATGGTAATGAAGGCCAATCAGAAGAACAATAACATGTACCGTTATTTCGGTAGTACAGTTATTGGATAGCGACAGTAACATCCAGTGACAAAAAAGAGGCAGGAGCAACCAGGCTATGGCACATGCGCTTGGGACATGCTGGAGGAAAATCCTTAAAAACTCTATCAGATCAAGGATTGTTGAAAGGGGTAAAGGCTTGCAATTTGGAGTTTTGTGAGCATTGTGTCAATGGAAAACAGAAAAGGGTTAAATTTGGTACAACAATCCATAATACTAAAGGCATTTTAGATTATGTACACTCTGATATTTGGGGTCCTTCCAAAACACCTTCATTGGGTGGGAAGTACTATTTTGTAACCTTTGTTGATGATTTTTCCTGAAGAGTATGGGTGTATACAATGAAGAGCAAATATGAAGAGCTGGGAATTTTTCTCAAATGGAAGACGATGGTGGAGAATCAAACAGGAAGGAAGATCAAGTGTATTCGCATAGACAATTAAGGTGAATACAAAAATGATCATTTTAATAAGGTCTGTGAAAATGATGTCATCGTCCGATACTTTACTGTCAGGCATACACCACAACAGAATGGAGTGGCAGAACGTATGAACCGAACCTTGCTAGAGAAGGTACGATGTATATTGTCCAATGCTGGCTTGGGCAAAGAATTTTGGACTGAGGCAATTACATATGCATTTCACCTCATTAATCGTCTACCATCTGCTGCTATTGGTGGGAAGACACCGTTTGAAAAATGGTATGGAAAGTCTGCTGTAAATTATGACTTTTTGCACGTGTTTGGCTCAACTGCATATTATAATGTGATAGAGTCAAAATTGGATCCAAGGGCAAAGAAGGCTATTTTTATAGGGATTACTTCTGGAGTCAAAGAATATCGCTTATGGTGTCCTATGACAAAGAAAGTAATATTCAACAGGAATGTTACCTTTGATGAATCTGCTATGGTAAATAAGGTAACAGAAGATACCAAACAAAATGAAGGTGCTTCTAAGCAGGTGGAGTTTGAGGGAAAATTTATTTTTCCTACACAAGAAGCAGAAGAGGAAACAAATGAAGATTATCCTCTGGAAGGAGGGCCAGTAGAGGAGATTCCAACACAGGAACCTCAACAACACTTGAATCAATAGCAACCAGCAGGCCAAAAAGGACAATAACAAAACCTGTTCGTCTCATAGAGACGGTTGCTTATGCAACCTCAATTGTAGCTGATGATATTCCTACCACTTATAAAGATGCAGTACAAAGTTCAGAAGAAGATAAGTGGAGGATTTTCATGAATGATGAAATACAGTCCCTTCATCAGAATCATACATGGAGATTGGCTAATCTCCCGAAGGGAAAGAAAGCAATTGGGTGCAAATGGGTATTTGCAAAAAAAGAAGAATTTCCTAACCAAGAAGATGTTCACTACAAAGCAAGATTGGTGGCAAAAGGATATGCTCAAAAGGAGGGAATTGATTACAATGAAGTATTTTCTCCAGTTGTAAAACATTCCTCCATTAGAATTATGTTGGCTTTGGTAGCAGAGTTGGATTTGGAACTAGTTCAGATGGATGTAAAAATTGCGTTTTTACATGGAAACTTGGAGGAGGAAATCTACATGACTCAGCTAGAAGGATTCAAAGTTGCTGGAAAGGAAAACATGATATGCAAACTTGAAAAATTATTGTACGAATTGAAACAATCTTCTAGACAATGGTACAAGTGATTTGACAAGTTTATGTTGCAACAAGGGTACAAGAGAAGCAAATACGATCATTGTGTGTATTTGCGCAAGCTTAAAGATGGTTTCTTTATATATCTTCTCCTATATGTTGATGATATGTTGATAGCTTCCAAGAATTCGGAAGAAATTGATAAGTTGAAGATTCAACTAAAGAAAGAGTTCAAGATGAAGGATCTGGGTGAGGCAAAGAAAATTCTTGACATGGAGATAATAAGAGATAGACGTTCAGAGAAATTCTGTTTATGTCAGAAAGAATATTTGAAGAGAGTACTACATCACTTTGGCATAGATGAGAAGACTAAGCCAATTAGTACTCCACTTGCTTGCTATTTTAAGCTAAGTACTATTATGTCGCCATTGGATGAAGCTGAACGAGAGTATATGTCAAAGGTACCATACGCAAATGTTGTTGGTAGCTTGATGTATGCAATGGTCTGTACGAAACCTGACATTTCACAAGCTGTTGGAGTTATTAGCAGATATATGCATAATGCAGGAAAGGAGCATTGGCAAGCTGTGAAGTGGATTCTACGGTATATTCATAATACTGTAGATGTTGGGTTAGTTTTTGAGCAGGAAGACAATCAGTCTGTAGTTGGATATTGTGACTCAGATTTTGCGGGTGATATGGACAAACGAAGATTAACTATTGGTTATGTGTTTACTTTTGCAAAGGCACAAGTTAGTTAGAAGTCTACTTTGCAGTCAACAGTTGCTTTGTCTATAACAGAGGCAGAGTACATGACTATTACAAAATCTGTGAAGGAGGCAATTTGGCTTCAGGGGTTGCTAAAAGAGCTTGATGTTGAACACAAAAGTATCACAATTTTTTGTGATAGTCAAAGTGCTATTCAATTAGCGAAGAACCAAGTTTATTATGTAAGGACGAAACACATTGATGTTCGATATCATTTCGTACGAGAAATCATAGAAGAAGGTGGAGTCACGGTGAAGAAAATTTATACTACAAAGAATCCTGCTGATATGCTGACAAAAGTGGTGATTGCGGTCAAGTTTCAACATTGTTTGGATTTGATCAACATTGTTGAACACTGAAGATTGAAGATGAAGACACAACCAAAATTTGTTATTGAGAGAAAAATTAAAGATGTGGAATTTTACCAAGGTGGAGATTTGTTGAAATGTCAAACTCCCACATAGGTGGGGGACTTCATTTGGGGGAGGATTTCTCCCTATAAAAGGAGGTCTAATGTTTAGGATTTATATACACCTCTCATTTGCCTTCTTATCTTCTTAAGGCATTTGCATCTTCTCTCTTTAGTATTATTTCACTTGTATTTTTGGAGTGTAATAAAATATTGGTTGTGTCCGAGGAGTAGGCAAAATTAGCCGAACCTCGTAAATTCTGGTATTCTTTTTATTATTATTTTATTGTCTTATTTATTATTTGGTGGCTGCTATAATTTTTGGTATAGTAGTTATGACTCATTCACACTATATACATTTGACTTCCGCAATAAGAAGTACCTTTACGTGAAAAAGAATGAATGGTGGAAATGTTACAGAGAGGAAATTAAGATTATATTTCAAAAGCATTGTTTTGTGAATTACAAAATGTATTAGAGATAAAATAGTAGCAGATATTTTGATTAAATCAAAATGATTTATAAGTCAACTATGTCTTTTGATTAATTTTACCTTAAGACTTCAAACACCCACTTGCTGATCCAGTTACGCATGAGATATTTCATCCATAAATTTCCAATAACCAGTGCTACTAATGAGCAAAAGTTGCAAAGATAGATTGTACTTTTTCTCTACTCTTTAAATATGAGATAATGTACAATTGAATGATCAGTAAGGGCATCTCCAACCTTGCCCCCATCCCCCACAATGGGGATAATTTTGAGGGAAATTGTTCTTCAACCCTCCCCCATTTTTGTCCCCAAAATGGGGGATGAATAGTGTTCTCTCAAATATGGGGTACACTATTCATCTCCCCCATTACTATTCACCATTATTTTATTATTATTTTATTATTTAATCTTTTATTTTATCTCTTTATATACACTTAATTATATTTATGTAATATTTTTATAATATTAATATTATATCTTAACTTTGATGTATAATTTTGATAAATTAATTTTCGCGCATTTATTATTTTTATGTAAAATTATAAGTTATAATTGTACAAAAATATATAATTATCTCAAAAAATGAATGATGCAAATATAAAATATTAGATGTTGTTAAAATTAAAAGGTGCAAATATAAAATATTAGATGTTGCTGAAATTGAAAAGTGAAGATTGAAAAGACATTAAATAAAAATTCATTAAAATTGCAGTAGATGAAAATCAACGATTTCCAGAATTTTTAGCTCAACATAGAAGAATTAAGGACAAAGATGCTCATTTTGCACTTCGTAATGCATTAATAGATCATTTATGGGAGAATACTAGAGGTTGAAGTTGAATATTTATCTAGTATTTCAAATGAATTTTATCGTTATGTAATATGTATTTAATTAATCTTGTATCGCAATGATTTCACTTTTATTTGAATTATTAGTTAATCTATAATAGTTGCTTACAAATTATATTATTTAAAAATTTATGGAATTTTTTTAATTATGGAAATTACAAATTAATACAATAAAAGATGAAATTTGTTTAATGAAAATTAAAAAATAAAATTGAAATGAAAGATAATAATATAATATAGAAGAGAGAGAAGAATATAAAAAAGTTTGGGGGGAAAAATGGGGGAATGGTTGGAGTAAGTTGTTCCCAAAATGAGAAAATTTCCATTTTGGGGACAAAAAATGAGGGCAAGGTTGGAGATGGCCTAAGGATTATGATATGATATCTATTCTTTCACACTTAAAAAAAGAGATTTTCGAGCCTTAAGAATAAAAAAAATTCTTATAATAGGAAGCGCTTCTCTTTTTAAGTGGCTTTACACATCGCAAATTTGTATTAGTCGGGAGCTCCAATACAAATGTTGAACACCATACAAAAAAAAAAAAAAAAGAGTAAAAATAATGGTAAACCCCACTCCCTTTTGCTACATGCCTTTAAAAGGGGATGGCAAACACAATGAGGTCGAACATAAAGCTTGAAGAATTAAATTCTCTCCACCATGGATGTCGAGAAAGTCTTCCACATGACAGGAGGAGTTGGAGAAACTAGCTATTCCAGAAATTCTTCATTCCAGGTCTCTCTTGCATCACATAATAAATACTACTAGAAGTGTTAGAAATGATAGCTATACTGCCTATTATACTAAAGTTCTGCAAATACGATGGGATTACTGCTTATCGTGTTTACTTGATAGTGAAAACTTTTTAATACCGTCTATTAGTGTATAGAATTTAAACTTTTAATTATGCAGAAGAAGGCATCTGATATGGTGAAGCATATAATTCTGGAGACGGTGGAAGAAGTTTATCTCGCAACGAAGCCCAAAAGCATAGGGATAGCTGACTTAGGTTGTTCCTCAGGACCTAACACCTTGTCAAACCTTAAAGATATGTTGGATAAAATCGAAAGTAGCAGCCGCAACAAACTTAAGCAACCGGCACCTGAGTTCCAAGTTTTTCTCAACGACCTTCCGACGAACGACTTCAACGCTATTTTCCAGGCCTTGCCGAAATTTCATCAATTGTTGCAGAAAAGAAAAAATGATGAAGATGGAGGGACTTCAAATATATATATAGCTGCTTATCCTGGCTCATTTTATGGGAGACTATTTCCAGATCATTGCTTGCACATTATCTATTCCTCTTATAGCTTGCATTGGCTTTCCAGGGTTAGTCTGATCTTCAATATTAATTCTCAACAATTTTAGTTTGTTCAATTGACTTAAAGAGTGGGTGTTTGAGTTATCATTTTTCTAAAATTTAAGTTATGTACACTGACATGATATAGAATGTCTACACTATATATAAGTAAAACGGTATTTTCTTCTAACATCTTATTCTCTTGGATGAGATGACGTCAGAGGTCTTGAATTTGAGTCGCACAACAAATTAGACTCATCTTCGGCCCATGAAAAAGAGTTGGGCTGTCTAAGTGGGCGTTTCGACATAAGAATTGTAAAATTTCAAATCAGGATAATTTTTGTTTTTCAAATGAAAATAATGGTATTTGAAATTTAGGATTGTGTCTGGACATTAATATAATTTTGGATTATTTTTAAAGTTTTGTGAGTAATTTGAGTGAAAATTTTGAAAATAACTTTTTGGAGTTTTTCAAATTTTCAAAACGCATCTTCTAAGTAAATTGGAAATATTACAAACAAATGCAGATTTCGAAAAAAATTGAAAATTTTCTGGAAAAAAGGAAAAAATGTCCAAACGGGCTCTACGTTGGGTCCCTATAATAATAATTTAAGCCAGAACGAACATATTTACTATTTATTCTAAGTAAAGAATCATTGCTTATTGAATCAAATTATCGGAATTACGTTGTAATTGACCTGATTATGTCAACATTTTTTATATTAATGCTCATAAAGTTTAAACTTCTTCTCTCTCAGGTTCCACCAGGATTATATGATGAACAAGGCAATTCCTTGAATAAAAATAGCATATACATTTCTGAACATAGCCCTTCTGAGGTTTCCAAAGCTTACTTTGACCAGTTTGAGGAGGACTTATCATTGTTCCTCCATTCCCGATCGGATGAGTTGGTTAGTGGAGGAAAGATGGTACTGATTTTATTAGGTAGGGAAGGTTTTAATCATGTTGATAGAGGAAATGCTTTCTTCTGGAAAATTCTCTATCAAGCATTAACGAATTTAATTAGTAAGGTACGCATTCTCGGCCATTAGTAAAATATTTAGTCTAATTTCATCTTATCTTGATCTTGAGCGAATAAAAACTTGTACATCCGACATGCCAATAAAAATGCACGTAATTGGCAATCAATGAGACTCATATCTCACACAGTACTTAATTTATGCGCCACTCACTCTATTTTCCAACGATATTGTATCAATAGTAAAATCTGGATATGTAATTATACATTAGCGCTAAATGTATTTTTTTTTAATATTTCTAATTATTTGTCATTATGTTTAGGGAGAAGTGGAAAAGGAAAAGCTTGAGTCTTATGATGTACATTTTTATGCACCATGTAAGGAAGAAATAGAAGCAGCAGTAAAGAAAAATGGGTGCTTTGAATTGGAGCGGCTAGAAACGTTTGAAATAGAGAAAACAACAGCAAAAGGTATGAGCTATGGAAAAACGGTGGCTATGACAGTTAGGTCTGTCCAAGAATCAATGGTGGCTCACCATTTTGGAGAAGCAATTATTGAGGACTTGTTTCAGGATTATGGTAGATTAGTAGATGAAGAGATGGCAAAGGAGGAAATTAGGCCTATCACTTTCCTCCTTGTTCTTCGAAAATAATAACAAATTGATATATACTATCACGGCGATGAGGCATTACTTTAAATAGTTGTGGTTGATGTTGTGATAGTTGTTGTTTGTTGCTCTCGTCTCTCCTCATTAGTTTGGAAAAAGACTTTTTTCTTCGTGAGTCAAATATTTGCAAGAGAACAACTAGAAAATAAGAAAAAAATTAATTAAATCAAAGAAACAACCGACAAGAATAATCATTAAGTTCCAAAGAACAATGGGAGAAGCTTTGTATTAAGGCGACATCTTTGATGGAAATTGAAGTGGTAATACACATGTTGTACTTCATCCCTTTCAAGCTGATGGTACACAATGTGGTTATATCAAATGTTTGATGATCAATACTAAAGATTCTTTTGGTCCGCAAACGGGATTAATTAGAATTTTAACTTATTGCGGGCACTTTAAGATTGGATTCTTGGCAATGGAATTAAGAGTGGGTTAATTAAGATAATGCAATCATTAGATTAGGATAAGAGGGACATTGAAATGGGGATGCATTTCTTAGTAGTTTATATTTAGAAAATTAGTAAGAAAAAGATAAATTAATGAAAACGAGGACACATACTCTACCTATTGCAAAATTTATATGCTAGAATTTTGTACTAATTGGCTACAAGTTATGTATGAATTGTATAATTTTTGAAATGACTCTTTTCTTGCAAAGTTACCTACTCTATGAGTTCTCTTATCGTGTCCAGGTACATATTAAATGTCTGATAAAAACTAGATGTAGTTAATTCCTCATATTGGTCATTGTACAGAACATAGGTTGTCTGCTTTTGAGTAAGATAAGTCACATACGGGACATAGCTCCAAGTAACATGTTTACCTTCGTTGGAAAATGCTATTGGGTCGTGTCCGCCCATGAGGGACGCTAATTAGCCCATTAGTTTGTCTTTCTCCTAAATCCTACTTATAACCTATAAATACAGCATTATGAGGTATAGAAAAAGGAGTTTTTTTTAATGTTTCGTATGAGAACATATATCTTATAGAGGATATTTAGGCTGCGGGAATCAAAGAATTCTTCCACTTTGACCGATAACTCAAACTGTGGTTGCTGCAGCTCAACTTCGATAGAGAGAAACCTGTAAGTTTCCTAACTATTTTATACTTCACCCTATGCCTTTGAATGATAAATGCAGTTTGTTATTATATTGAAGATAGAATGATTCAAATTGTTGATAAATACTTCAGTAAATGTTCTGCTGGTTCAGTTTTTATAAGAGCATGTAAAAAGAAAATAGAAATAACTTCTGATGTCGGAGGGATATTATTGTTGGACCCTCTTTACCTCGAAAATATAAGTAACAATTAAATTTGATATGTGGCTTTAAAGATATTGTGAGCACGTGATTTTTGTCCTATGTGAAATACTCCTACAAATTAAAGAAATAGATTTTTTTCCAAGGGAAACTTACACAAATATCCCAAATAAATTTCAACTTACCAATCTCTAGCCATTAGTCATAGACTTACCAAAATTAGCCAACAAAAATTGAAAAACCAAATAATAGGGTTCTTTCTATCAAACAATCGCATGCAAAAGTCACCTTCCATATTTTTAAGAGTGATTAGCAACATTAGATACAAGACGGAAAGGAAATTTCATGGATGGGGTAGCAAAGAGATGATGAAATACAAAAATCTATACAATATTCTAAAAATCTAAACAAAAAAGGAATTTTTTCAATGGGTATAGTTGAATTCATTGAAAATATATAGATAAGTCAGTATACAAAATTTGAGGAGGATTAGAGGTGATTTGGACTGGTTTTGTATCAAAATTCGTAATTAAATCAAGTTCAAAAAAGTCTTCTGCGACACATGTATCAAATATGTATCACGCTTGTATCTCACACACAGGTATACATGGATATACATGTGATACATAATTGATACAAATATGATACATATGTGATACACAAATGATACATAGTGTGATACACATATTATTTTTTTCATGTTCAGCTTTTACTTCGAATTTTCAATTCAAACCACCTCAAAACTTCACCAAATCATCCCAAAACTGAGATTCAAGCTCCTTAAGTTGTGCCCAATCTATTCTAATAATATCCACCTAAAACAAAGCAAAAATTTGATATTTTTTGCTACAAATATCTAATTGACTAATTTGGCTAATATTAGTAATATTTTATCAATTGACAAATTTTTGTAATGAACTACTTATAAATGGACATAGCTGGTAATCTCCTTTTTTTCAATTGTTTGCAATTTTATTGGATTTTTGTAGGATTTTTTTGTTAATTATTTATATTTTTGTGCACGTTTAATTCTATTAAAATTATAAAAAATGCCAAAAATATCATGCATTGCATTGAGATAGGTTTTCATATTTTTAGAATTAATTAAGTTAGTAATTGCTTTATTAAGATGAAAATCATAAAAATTTGTTCACTTGTACATTTTTAGTTTTTTAATTTTAGATTAGTAATCTCTTTTAGTCTAGGAGCAACTAATTTTTATAAATATTATAGTTTGATAATTAGCTTAATTTTACAATTTAGATTTTTAACTAATTAGAGAAAGAAAGGAAAAAAAAAGGGAAATGGAAAAAGGCTTAGTTTAGCTTTGAAATTGGGCCAATTATACCAAAATCCGCCCCAAACCTAGCCTACCCGATCCAGCCCCCCCAAATCAAATGACCCCATTTAATATCCCCTCATCCCAACTGTTGATCATCTCAAATCAAACGGCTGGGAACTAGCTTTGGTTTTCATATATTACTGTCCAACCCCCCTCCTCCCCCCCCCCTCCCGGATCTTTCAGACTTCCCTCACTTACTCGTCTTCATCTCTAACCCAGCAAACCCTAGCCACCCTAAAATTCTCTGTCGCCTCCACCGTTGACCACCCACCTAAAATCGCTTCATGGCGATTCCGGTGCTCCAAACTTCCCCAAATTAATACAATGCAACCCTCGTCCTCTACTCTCTCTAAATCCATCACTAGTTCCCTCTAAACCACCACCCAAATTTGTCAATTCCAAATCCGAGACCAAACCCTAGTTCATCCAAAATCCTCTAAACCACCCAAAAATATAACCCTACAACTATCGTTCCCTCCCCTTTCCAAATCCCTAAACACTTTCACCCAAATCCCACTAATTTTAGATCTGGTGCATGCAGACCCTAAGTTTGAACTTCCAAAATGATTTAAGCCGGAAATGGGTGTTGGTCGTTTGTTCTCAACGATAACAGTCGATTAATACTTATTTTGATTTAAATCGGAGAAGGCCGGAGCCAACTTTCGTTCGTGCAGTAGGTACATCTGTTCTTCTTTTCTCTTTTTATTTCCTCATCCTTCTTTCTCTTCTTTAGCTTCTTCTCTTTTCATCAATTTGTTTTCTTCTATGTTTTCTTTTTCTTTGACCAAAATGAAGAGGTTTAGTTAGCCATAATCTTGGGTTGTTAGGGTTTCATTTTTTTTCTTCTTTCTTGATTTGGCATGCTTAATCAGTAGTTTTAGGGTTCACTAATCTATGTTTGTTGCATCAAAATCCTCATATTTGTTTAGGGTCTATTAATTTGGTTTAGCTCGTGTCTAATTAGTCTAATTTTAAAATCAGTATGCTTATTATTGTATTCTAGTTTCATTTTTGTTGTTATGATTCCCTGGTCTAATATGATATGGTTCATTATTGATTAGTGTTGGATTTGTTTTAGTAGTAGGTCAAAATATTTCTGTTTCTGTTTCATTGCTAATCTGTTCATGTTAAATGAATTTGGTTTAAAGGTTTAATTGCGTTTCTGCTTGTTATTTGATATGTTTCACAATATTTTCTTGCCTTATTCCTGTTTGCCATAGTTTGCAAATCATTAGAAACTTAGGGGGTTTACTCAACAATAAAAAAGCTCAAGGGGTCATGGGAAAGGTATAAAATAGAATTTTCAGATAAGGCAAATGTTAGAAGCTTTTAGAATAGGGGCAGCTGGCCCTATTTGGCCAGCACAAAAATGCTGAAACCAATAAGAGATTGACAACTGTCCTGTTTCTGTTAAAAAAAAATGCTGTTAGGCAGCTGTGAGAGAAAAATATTCCTTAATTCTATTTTCAGCACATAGCATTGGGTTGCCTATAAGTAGAACCACTCCCTCACTCCTTAGGGAGAGATTTCAGATAAAAAAATACCCTAAAAATTCAGCTTACTGTTACATTGAGGGTTGATCCAGTTTTCTGATTTAAGAAGAACAATAGTTAGAAAAGTGCTAAATTTTCTGGTTTTGGGAAAAGTCAGAAAAATCGATTGAATTGGAAGCTGGGGTTTGCTGTTGTTGATTACTGATTCTTGCTGATCTTTCTGTTGCTTCCTTCATCCTCAAAGATTTCTTATCTTCCTTCTTTTTTTCTTGTAACCAGGTATTCTTCGAATCTTGAATAACAAATGGAGTGCAAGTGTATTCATCCTTTCAAAGCTATGTTATGTGACTTGAAAAATATTGTTTAGTCTTTGAACTGTAGTATTTCCTTTACATATGTTATTTTTCGAGTCATACAACTTTCCCCTCCACAATGTTGTTCCAGTTTTTGGTTATTAAGTATTTTAGACTTGTTTAGTTAAGAGCTTTCGTAAATGAGTGTTAAATTAGCTCATATGTGATGTGTTTTGTTCAGAGTTTGAGTAGTTAAATTGTCACAATGTCTTTCTGATTAAAGCATGCTGTCAGATGCTGCTCTTGTTTGGATTTTAATTTTTTTCATGTTTCTTTTAAGCCATTCAGCTTTCTTTTTTCTTCCTTCCTTGTTATTTCTGTCTCAGATGTGGTAAATCTGATCTGATAGTCATTAACTAGTGGAATGATTCAGTGTGAGATATTCAGTAGTTCATACTTCAGGTATTAGATCTGTGTGAAAAGTTTAGGACAAAGCCATGGTGTAAATAGCTCATTTCTTTGTCATTTATTGAATTATGGTGTTTGACTAGTATGTTGGTTTTGGTTCGTTTGTCAAGCTTGAGGGATTAACCCTAGTGTCCCAACTTTATGTACTATTTGAACAAAAGCTCCATGTTTAAATAATGTCCAGATTTGTCACCTTAGAATTCAAACATTGATGTACTAGTTAAACATTTGACTTTGATGTAATTCATTACTAGTTCAAAGTAATTCAAACCATAAAAGTCCATAATCTGATTATTTATGCATATTTGATTTCTCAGAATTTTGTGTATTGTTTTAGTATTTGCCAACTGAAGAAAAATGTGAGTTTCAGATATGGCCTTTGCATGTTAGGAGCTTTCTTGTTAAAAATTGCTAGACCTTGTTTTGGTCGCATGATTTGGCCTGTTTGAGATTTGCTCCTCTTGTCTTGGGCTCAATTTCGAGCCCAAAAGTCTTCAACCTTAGTTTGTTTAAAGTTTACGAAAAGGAATATAATGTAGAGTTCATTATATTGCTGGGCCTATTACTGGCCCAATCAAAATCGTTGGGAATACATTCCAAGATGGCAAGTAGGCGCCCACCTGGAAAACAAAGGAATACTGTTCAAGTTTCAGCAATCAAGAGCCTACCTAGAAAATAAGGGAATACATTCCAAGTTGGCAATCAGGCGCCCACCTAGAAAACTAGGGAATACAGTTCAAGTTTCGAAAATCAGGCGCCTACCTAGAAAACAAGGGAATACATTTCAAGTTTGGAAATCAGGCGCCCAACTGGAAAACAGGAAAATACAGTTCAAGTTTCGGCATTCAGGCGCCCACCTGGAAAATAAGGGAATACATTTCAAGTTGGCAATTAGGCGCCCACCTGAAAAAAAAGGGAATACAGTTCAATTTTGGCAATCAGTCGCCCACCTAGAAAAAAAGAAAATACAATTCAAGTTTTGCAATTAGGCGCCCACCTAGAAAAAAAGTGAATACAGTTCAAGTTACGGTAATCGGGTGCCCACCAGGAAAATAAGGGAATATATTTCAAGTTTGGCAATCAGGCGCCCACCTGAAAAACAAGGGAATATAGTTCAAGTTTGGCAATCAGGCGCCTACCTAGAAAATAAGGGAATACAGTTCTAGTTTCGGTAATCAGGCACCCATCTGGAAAACAAGGGATTACATTTCAAGTTTGGCAATCGGGCGACTACCTGGAAAACAAGGGAATACAGTTCAAGTTTCAGCAATCAGGCGCCCACCTGGAAAACAAGGGATTGCATTTCAAGTTTGGCAATCAGGCGTCCATCTGGAGAACAAGGTAATAAGTTCAAGTTTGGCAATCAGGCGCCCACCTGATAAATAAGGGAATACATTTCAAGTTTCGGCAATCAGGCGCCTACCTGGAAAATAAGGGAATACATTTCAAGTTTGGCAATGAGGCGCCTATATGGAAAATAAGGGAATACAGTTCAAGTTTAGCAATCAGGCGTCCACCTGAAAACCAAGGGAATATATTTCAAGTTTGGCAATCAGGTGCCCACCTAGAAAACAAGGGAATACAGTTCAAGTTTAGCAATCAGGCACCCACCTAAAAAACAAGGGAATACAATTCAAGTTTGGCAGTCAGGCGTCCACCGAGAAAATAAGGGAATGCAGTTCAAGTTTTGACAATCAGGCGCCCACCTAGAAAATAAGGGAATACAGTTCAAGTTTGGCAATCTGGCGCCCACTTGGAAAACAAAGGAATACATTTCAAGTTTGGTTATCAAGCGCCCACCGTAAAAACAAGGGAATATAGTTCATGTTTTGGAAGGCACCCACCTGAAACACAAGGGAATATATTTTGAGTTTTGGCAATCAGACGCCCACCTGGAAAACAAGGGAATCCATTTCAAGTTGAGGCATCAGGTGCCCACCTAGAAAATAAGGGAATGCAGTTCAAGTTTTGGCAGGCGCATACCTAGAAAAAACGGAATACATTTCGAGTTTTGGCAATCAGGCGCCCACCTGGAAAAGAAGGGAATCCATTTCAAGTTTTGGCATCAGGCGCCCACTTGGAAAAGAAGGGAATCCATTTCAAGTTTTGGCATCAGGCGCCCAGCTAGAAAACAAGGGAATCCATTTCAAAGTATTTAGCATCAGGCACCCACCGAGAAAACAAGGGAATCCATTTCAAAGTATTCATCATCAGGCACCCACCTGGAAAATAAGGAAATTTATTTCTAAATTCAATTCGAGTTATCAACAAATGAACCTCGCCTTGAGAGTGCGAGCCAATAGTTCAAGACGCATGGCAAAACTGTAGAAGTCTCAATATCAAGTTTAAAGATATGTGGATAGGATTCTTGTAACTCATATATCATAGTTCAGCCTAGCTTCTTTTCATTTTGTCTCGGTGTAATAAGGACTTCAACAAGCAGTAGCAACAACAACAACAATGAAATCATAGCTTCCCGGTAGTCCCAGCTACCGAAACCTCCAGAATTACACTGACCTGATTCCTTTATAGCCAAGGATATTTAGGCGGTCTCAGAAGCAAGTTTCGGTCAGATCTTTCAAAAATGCTTCCCATAAAGTATATACACGGGCAAAAATCGCTCGTATCCGCTCACTTTATCTTTGCCCGAAAATTCTTCGTGTTTGCAAGGAAAGAGGGGCAGCTGTGAGCACGTGATTTTTTCCCTAAGTGATACTCTTACAAATTAAAGAAATATATTTTTTCCAATTGTTTGAAATTTTATAGGATTTTTGTAGGATTTTTTTTGTTAATTGTTTGTATTTTTGTGCACGTTTAATTCTATTAAAATCATGAAAAATACCAAAACTACCATGCATTGCATTGAGATTGGTTTTCATGTTTTTATAATTAATTAAGTTAGTTAATTACTTTATTAAGATGAAAATCACAAAAAGTGGTTGTCACGACCCTAGTTCACCGATCGTGAACATGTCGTGATGGCACCTAGTCCCCTCAACAAGGTAAGCCAAATATTGCGGAAAATATAATAATTGCAGAGTAACCAAATTAAATAACTAGAAGAAACTGTACTGTATGCCACTCGGCATGTACAACTCAATAACACAAGTCTATTGAAATTCCCAAAGACCCGGAAACTCACGGGCAACACAGGATATAGAAATGTATAGTATGGCTCCAAAACTCCAGAATATTCTAACAACCGAAAGAGAGAAAACTAGATACTAAAGATAGAGTAAGAGGGAGACTCGTCGGTTCGCGGACACAGCAGATCTACCTCGAAGTCCCCAAAATCCTGCTGCCTCACTGATAGTGCGTCAAGGTAGAGGTACCTGGATGATCTGCACATGAAAAACATGCGCAAGAAGGGCATGAGTACACCACAATGGTACTCAGTAAGTGCCAAGCCTAACCTCGGTTGAGTAGTGACGAGGAAAGGTCAGGGCCCTACTGAGGCAAAAATATAACAATAGCAATAATTAACGGTGTGGAAATCTGACAAAAATAATAAATGCAACAGTGTAATAAGGCAAATCAACGAAGCAATAATAACTACAGGGATAGAGCAGAAACACAGAGTAAACACAGCTCAATATCAAGATGCCAATGAGGGTCTCCCAGGATACCGTCCTGTAGCCCTTTCCTCAACTGTCCGGTAGATCTCCCGGGATACCGTCCCGTAGTCCAACTCTCGCATCAATACCAAAGGATCTCCCGAGATACCGTCCCGTAGTCCAATCATCAATGTGCAGGGGATCTCCCAGGATACCGTCCCATAGTCCCAAAATAAAAGTGTAGGGGGATCTCCTGGGAATCGAACCCGTAGTCCCAAAGTAAACAAACAAGGGGG
>MU739987.1:69552-101301 GCA_026770625.1 Nicotiana glauca
CAAGGAATAACATACGAAAAACAAACACAGATAGAACTAGCCTAGCATGCTTCACATAGAGCAGTCAAAATAATTTAGGCAAGTAGGCAGTCAAGTCAGTTAAACATGCTTTTTCCTAATCTAACATAAGTCATAACTCTAGATTGAACAAGGCAAATAAGGATAAGGACTAAGTTTTCATAGTTTAAGCAAAAAAAAGGGTTTTCATCAATTGGCTCAAGTACGCGCTTGTCACCTCACGCACAAGTCACTCAAATATCAAGTAAAATCCTAAGGGGAAAGGTCCCCCACACAAGGTTAGACAAGCCACTTACCTCGAATCGGCTCAATATTACTAGAAACCGCGCCCTTGCCACGTGTATCCGACTCCAAATGGCCCAAATCTATTCAATTCAATTACACATCGTAAATAATATTGCAAACAACTGATTCCACTATTAAATTTAAAGCTAGGGCGCGAAAATAGGTAAAATGACCAAAATGCCCCTCCAGCCAACGTCTCGAAATCGAATAATTTTCATGTTTTCAGAACCCTCGTACTCTCACGAGTCTAACCATATAAAAATCTCTCAAAGCGGAGGTCAAATTCCCCCTCAACACCCCATAGCTAGGTCTAAGAAGTTTTACCCACTTTTCATTCAAAATCCGAAATTAAAGGGTGAATTCGCGATTAGATTAATGGGTTTTAGTCATAAGAGAGTAGAGAATCGTTACACAGTGATTGCCCTTGAAAAACCCTTGAAATTGCTCCTAAATCCGAGCTCCAAACCTTGAGTTTTGATAAAAACACTACTGAACAATTAGTCTACGGTAACGCATGGAAAACCGTTCCGGTAGGTAGCTAGACCGTTGCCATAGTGATATTGGAACGGTTTAGAGACCGTCACATCCGCTTGCGTGCCAAAGACCTATAGGAACGGTTCTTGGAATGGTTTTCATATCCGTTGCTATAGAGACATCTATCGCAACGATTTTCCCTTTCTCTATTGGAGCGATTATTCCTTCCAATTGGGACGGTTTAAAACCATTATTATAATGTGTGTGCAATGGCTCATAACCGTTACCATATTATCTAATGCAACACTTTTGTAAGCTATTGTTACGGTTATTTATGGATATAACAACGGTCTCTTAAAGCTATTGTAATAGTTGTTTTTGTATTGCTACGATTTTAACTACCTATTGGAACAGTTTAGAGAAAATTTTGGAACGGTTTACCGGATCTATTGAACGGTTTACATTCTAATGGAATGCCATTTGTGTCCTATTGCAACGATTATGGTAGGGTATTATAACAGTTTATTTAAAACAAAAATATAGCTCCTGTTGTATATATATATATATATAATGTTAAAAATGCGCATAGGTTTAGTGTAATGACCGGGCCGGTTGTTTTGAGCTTTTGCACTTTGCTCGCCAGTTCTTGGGCATGACTAGCCCCGTGTGATGTATTATGACTTATTTAAATCATCGGTTTTGGTTTTCAGGATGAGTTGAATGAATTTGGAAGAACAATTCTCAGTTTGAAGCTTAAAAATTTGAAAGGTTTGACCAAGTTTTGACTTGTTAGCATATGATTTCGGATTGAAATTTTTATGTATTCGTTAGCTCCGTTAGGTGATTTGGGACTCATGAGCGTGATCGAAATGTGTTTTGGAGGTCCGGAGTAGATTTAGGCTTGAATTAGCAAAATTAGAATTTTGGCGTTTTCCGATGAGACTTTGATATAGGGGTCAGAATGGAATTCCGAAAATTGAGTAGGTCCGTTGTGTTATTTGTGATGTATGTGCAAAATTTTAGGTCATTCGGACGAGGTATGATAGACTTTTTGATTGAATTCAGAATTCAGACGTTTTGGAAATTCTTAGGCTTGTATCCGAGGGTAATTCGATGTTTTGATGTTGTTTTGCGCATTCCAAAGGCTGGAACAAGTTTGAATGATGTTTTAGGATTGGTTGGCATTTTTGGTTGAGGTCTCAGGGGCCTCGGGTGAGTTTCGAACCATTTCTAAGCTATTTTTAGCTGCTGGTTTTTGGGTACAGCAATATTCTATGCGATCGCGGGGAATTGGGCGCGATCTTGATGAGTAAAATGCGAAAAAAAAGTCAGTGATTCGCGATCGCGGATGAACCTTCGTGATTGCATAGAGTAAATGTTCTGTTGCACTGATCCAACTTTGGAAGCTTATATCTCACAATCTATAAGGAATTTGGAGATGATCCAAATAAAAGTTGTAACTCTTTATGTCTAATTTTCAAAAATATAAATTAATTAGAATTTTAAGTTGTGTACAAAAAGTTATGGTGATTAAACTATACGCTGTCCGGGAAGGGTTTAGAAATCTCTAATGCACAGGGCTGATTTTGGAAGCTTATATCTCGCAATATATAAAGAGTTAGGAAATGAGCAACATATGGAATTATAGCCCTTTATGTATAGTTTTTATAACATCAAATAATTTGTGATTAAGGAACTAAAATATCAGTGTAAATTCATGAAAATCAGTAGAAAAAGGCAAAGTTAGGGCTTGAGATTATGAGACATTTCAGGGATGATTTGAGGGGTCAAGCAAACTCCAATTTTTGAGTTCTTTGTATGCATGGAATCGTGAGATGATGAAGAACATTTTGGTATAAAGTTTTTCCATTTTTGGAACACGGGCCCAAGAGTCAGGTTTTGACTGATATCAGGTTTTGTGCTTAAAATCGATATTTTTTATTTGAAATTCACACATTTAGCATAATTCTCCTATCTAATAAGAGGGAGTTAGCAGACACCTAAACGACATGTATACCTAGAATTTCAAGGGTAATATTGTCTTTTCATCTATTTTTTTTAGTTGTTGTTGGATTATATCGACCAGTTTGCAAAACCTGGCAATCACTGCTCTGTACAAGCTCTTCTTTGGCTTCTCAGCTTCTCACTTCTTGTTCTTATTGGACCAGACAGACAACTCTTTGACAAACTTGGAACCAAGATGCAGCTTCTCTTTATCAAAAGGTTAACACCCACTTTATTGCAAATTCAGTATCAGCAATATCGGAAAAGCTCCATCGTCGGTCAGTTTCCCACTTTTCACCTTTTCGCTCCTACCACTTCCTGATCTTATCTTTGCACTTTTATGAATTTTCCCGTTTCGATCATTGTTTCTTGTGAGTTTTCTTCTTCTCATCCTGTATTTTTCTATTTAATCTTTGATGGTTTGAAGATTATCTTCAAAAAGTAGTTCTTTTACGTTGGAAGAATTCATTCTTGAAGTAAATTTGATACTTTTCTTTCTTTGGATTGGGAGTTGAGAGAAGATACTACAAACTTCAGGGGAAGAAAAAACCTAAAACTTATCCCATTCAATTTTGAAGAATAATTTTACTGTCTTGCAAAAATAGTAAAAATCCGAACTTGGTAGATTTGGAGCACTCGAAAGTCATTTCGAAGGGCAAAGGCATTGAAAGCTAGATTTCGGGCTGGATTAAGGTGAGTAATGATTTTAAATGTTGTCCTGAGAGTATAAAACCTCGGATTTCATAGCGTACGGCTATGTTGAGGTGATTTACACGCTAGATGACGAGCGTGGGGTAGAGCACCACTGGGGATTGTAACTTAGTCCTTCCCGAATGATTATTTTACTACGTATTTAATAGCTAATTATTTGATATTATTATATTTTGGATTAAAAGCCATATGTGGGCTTCATGTCAGCTGTTTGAACCCTTAGGGAATTTTTAAATTATATTTTCCTCACTGATTGATTTCATACTGGTGCTCAATCATACTATATTTTTATATTTTAAAAACTCAGCTCTATTATTCTGTTTTAAACACATTAAATGATATTTTCAAAGGTATTTGAGCTGAGCTTCATCTTTTACTGTGGCCCGAGGGGCTTATGAGGTTCTGACTGAGAAAGGCCGAGGGCTTGTGTTATGAGGATACATTTGGGTTGGGCTGCACACCGCAGCAATGATACATTTATTATGATAATGAGGCTGAGAGCCTGAGATTGTACGTCATGAGGTGGCTTGAGATATTGATATGAGGCCAAGAGACTGTTTATGATGCCACGAGATCGCTTGATATTGCGCTTGGGCCATAAGGGCCCCCTCCCGGAGTCTGTAAATCCCTAGTGAGCGCAGGGTACCCATTGTGATATGAGATATAGCCCGAGGGGCTGGTATTGTTTTGTGACATATGCCTGAAGGGCAGATTCTGTTATTACTGTGCCCGAGGGGCAATTATTATGTGTTTACTCTTCTATTATTTTCCTGCATATTGTTTAACTGTTTGGAAGATGTTTACAAGATTTCACTATTTAATTATAATTACTGATTTGTTATGCCTCTTGTAGCTTAACGTTGTGCCTTACATGGATTTATATTACTCAGTCTTCTTCATCCGCTTTTATTACTCATTAATTTAGAAGTACTCACTTTACTCCCTGCACCTTGTGTGCAGATTTAGGTATTTCTGAATGCGGTAGCGGGTTGGTTGCTCAGAGGCAGAGTCATCGGAGTTGCGCAAGGTAGCTGCCCGACGTTCACAGCACTGCTTTTCTCCCTCTCGATTTTACTAGAATGTATCTAGTACATTTTAGACTCTTGTTGTATTTGGAACTTAGTAGATTCTCATGACTAGTAACACCCTGATGTCGGGCTGCGTTAGGTTAGTTTTTCATAAATTATACTATTAATTGCTTATTTTTGAGATTTTATCATGTTTACGACTTAATACTTATTATGTTACTGATTAAGATTGGAAATGAGAATGTATCAGCTGGACTTGTCTTCATGAGAGGTGCTATCACGACGAGGTCCAGGTTTAGGGTTATGACATGTTAGTATCAAAGCCTAAGTTATATAGGTCTTACGAGTCATGAGTAGGTTTAGTAGAGTCTCGCGGATCGGTATGGAGATGTCTGTATTTATCCTCGAGAGGCTGCAGAACCTTTAGGAATAACTTCACATTCTTAAACTTTTATCGTGCGTCCTTGATTCAGCATGAAATATAACTCTCGAATTCCTTGCACGAATTCATATGCGCGAACGAGCGCTCAGTATTAGATGTGCATCGATGGCTTGTGATTCCCTCATCGAGGGATGAGATGTGATCTCTGTGTGTTTGACATTGGGCCAGTCTGGAGGACTTGAGGCCATATTTTTACCTATAGCTTGAGCAACGAGGTGCTGATTATGTGAGCCTTGTTTTTGAACTTATATACTCAGCAGTGCCCCTATTGGTAGAAGTGATGGTTTGATGGCTATGCGATGAGTATGTGTGACTGCGAGATATGATCATATGATTTGGAAGTGACGAGAAGGGTCTACTGGAGGATAGATGAACTATTAGGTTTTTGATTTCCATTGTGATTGGATGTATAGCCCCGAGTTATCGGTGTGTGAAGAATCTTTTCATGTTACTAATATGGAATGAAGTAAATTTCATGTTGTGGTATGAGTTCAGACTTAGAAAGATTAAGTGACAGCGTAATGTTTATGACGGTGGAAGGCATACATAAATGTTAGTTTGAGGCGAAGCAGGTGGGTTATCTCCTGCGGAGTGTTTTGAAGTTATGTGATCCATATGTTGTCTGTTAGAAGAACTCACTTATAAGTGAAATATATGTGTTGCAATTTAAATTTGGGTCGCTTAAGAGAGTGGGTTTAATTATTGCATGGGTGAATGCGAGATTTGCAGAAGAGTTAAATTACCAAATGGTCTGTGTTTCCCGAGCTTATGAAGGATTGAGTTTAACCTCACTACGGAAGTATGGCAGTAATAGAGTATATTCATTATGAGTTACGGTGCGCTTTGATCTATGGATTCGAGCCAAGTGGGGGAGTCTGCTATTGAATAGTTTATTGCACGGTTATGTGATTTGATGGTTCTAGTTCGAGGCGTATTTGTGAATCAATTATAGCTCGAGTAAAGGAAATTTCAATAAAGGTTATGTTATGCTTTATGGGTGTATGAGAATTGGTGAATGATTTGAGTTGTTGTTGGTAAGGAATGCTCGATGCATAGAGCGGGAAGTTGTTTGGTTTATTGGGATGAGGTTACATTTTGCGGTGTCGGAGTGCTAATGAGGCACGGGTTGTTTGGTTTATTTGATCAGGATAATTAAAGTTTGAGTAGAGTGGATGACTCTAGAGAATGGCTCTAATGCGTTCAAGGTTTTTTTTATGTAATAATTGGAGATTTTCAGCTGTATAATTTGGCTAGAAACTGAGGTTTGTATTGGAGGGTGTCAAGACTTGTGATATTTCTATATCAATTAGGGGATTCTTATGTCGGTATTGTTGCACTCCCTCTTTCTAAGGCAAAATCGAGTTTATGACATTTTGGAGGGCAACTCGATCCCTTTTGGCAATTGGGTTTGCAATTAAAGAGTCGCCACATAATGATTAAAGTGCATTAGGACACTAAGAAGGGTTTGAGTTGAAGAACCAGAGTTAGGGTAAGGGCTAGAAATTATCTCGGGGGGAAGGTGTTAGGCACCCCCCAAGATCCACTAGTATGGTTCCTGGCCATGTTATAATTGTGACTTCACTTAACAAGTAAACAAATAAAGTTTCAAATAGACAGAGTTTTCACATAATATTGCAAGCAAATTGAAATTTGAGTAGAAGTAAAGAGGGCAGAAATTTTAAGAAAATATTTAAACAATAAATGAAAACAAGTAAAAGGGAAGGGGGTCCTAGGTTTATAATCAATATGGATCACATCAATGCAATACCTGGTAATCACTCTTTAGAAAAGGTGTTGCACGTGGTATTAGCGCATCGGTCATCATGTCCATATCTACCCTTCCCACCCGTTAAGGTATTAAAACGCGAAATAGTATCGTCACTTATTGCATGCTATTACCCACCCCAATCCTATCAGTCCCGAAGGCATTTGGGACTACTAATTCTAAAAGGGTGAGGGAGTTGGGGGCTTTTTTAGAGTTTAAAAGGATAAAAGTCTAAGGCGACAAACAAAACACATAATGCAGTTAGGGGAAACACATAGCAGATTAAAGGCTCAAATATGCCTCCTCACTTAAACAAGCAAATTATTTAGCATGACTTCAAATACTGGTTAGAGTCTGAATTAAATTTAAAGAGTTAGGACAAGCTGCTTTATCACATATTTTTCAGATGAGAAGTCTGAATTAGGCCTTGTCTGGTGGTAGTTTATCAGGGACTGACACAATTGATTAATTACCTACTGGTTTGCCTAGATGAGGACTATAAGTAGGATATCTAACAATGCATAAGGCATACTAATTTTAAAGAAAGGTTACTGGTTTTATAAACAAAAGCTCTGCAGATTTTAAACGACTTTGCTACTGATTTTAAACTCATAGATGAAATAGACGAAGCTGGTTCAACTGATTACATCCTATAGGCATGATTTCTAAGTGTTGTTGCTTTTAAGACGATTACGTAAGTATAGGATTCCTATAGGCATGGTATCTAGAATGAGGTTGATTATTATTAAACCTATGATTATTTGCCTAATGACATACGCATATGCAGAGGTGCAGAAACAAAACTATAATCATGATTTCTATATGCAGAAACTTATAGGCATGATTTCTAATGCAGTAATGAAACAATCTTATAGGCGGGATTTCTATATATAGTAATGAAACAATCTTATAGGTAGGATTTCTACGTGTAGTGCATAACTTATAGGCAGGATTTCTAAATGCGTAAGCGCAGAAACTTATACATGATTTCTATATGCAAAAACTTATAGGCAGGAGTTCTATATGTTATGCATAAATGCAGAATTTATAAATAGTAATCCCTATGAGCATGCTGTCTACCTATATGCATACATAAATGACCCTCTCTTTTTCACTAGAACCCCATAGTTATTACAAATTATTATAGACCTGAATGAATCAAGAAAGATAAAAAACTACATCAGAAATTTAAGCTACAACCATATAGCCTAATTCATACTTAAGATCTAACAATATGAGATAAACCAACTTCTAAGATCACTTTTTCAAGACCTTTCTCTTATTTGGGATGTGTCAAAGTTCCCTAAGAACCTCAAAAGGCTCTGGGCAGTGCTTGCACCCCAAATACATTGCATAATGAGATTATAGTGCAATGTGGAAGGGCCAGTCCTCAAATGTCCAAGTTCAGAGGGAACTCAAGGTCCCAAAGCAAGGCTCATAGGAGGGGGGCAGAACTTTAGAGTCTGAGAGTAAGTGTAAGTGCATAGAGGGGAATTAGGGAGTCCAGGACAGGCTAGTGGTCATGCCCAGCAATCAGGAATGCTGGCACACCCCTGACCAGCCTACTAGCCAATTCTTAGGAGTTAGGATCCATTGAAGATCAAGTTCAGACTTGAGCAGTAATTTAGTTACTGCCAGGCCAAAACCTTAACTCAGACACATAGAGGGGAATAGGGGGTAGGGATTCACAATAGAAACAAATGCAAGGAAAGAACATACATATTTTAATCACTGAACATGAAAAACAAAGTAAACAAGAATGATGCAACTATAAAGTAAACACATAAGAGCGAGGCAGAAAAATTAAATCAGACATACCAGTTTCAGGGAAAACAGGTAAAAAAAAAACAGTAGTCTTGAAAAGCCAATTTGTAAGCAAGAAGTTCCAAAAGATCACAGAAAAGCAGAGTGTTGAGAGAGTATTGAAATCAAAGCAGTATTGTTAGTGTATAAGTTGAAAGTAAAAAGGTCGAGGTATTGATCTTGTAGTGTCTTTAAAAGTGCAGAAGGGTAGTCCCTTTTATAGTGCAGAAAAGCAAGTAAGAAAGGTAAGAAAATAGTTTGCAATCAGTCACATAGAATTTTCCTTCAGTTAAGGGATTTGATTTCAAATGGGTAGAAGATATTTAAGAAAAGAATTTTATTAAAACTTTTCCCAAAGTAATACTAGAAGGTGTAAATACACAAGAGTTATTTAAGGCAAAAGTCCAATGGTACACGATTTGTGAAAAATAAGGAAAGAGAATCAATCAAACAGCCAAGGAAATCAAACATATAGGCTTTTACTCGAATGAACCAAGTCGGGAAAGGGGTAAAGAAAGATTTAATTTAAAGGCAATCAGTAAAAATCAATTAGCCCCCATTAAAGGACTTCAGAGTCAATCAATTAGTTGGTAAAACATTTTTTGAAAGAAAAGGACTGTCAAGTAATTTAGAAAAGAGTTTAATCAAAGAGAGGTTTTGAATCGAAGGCAAAAGGGGTACAAGTCCAATTTGTAGACTCACAATGAGTCTGAGAGTCCAGGGTCCCAAAGTGGAACCCTAATTCAAACACAAAAATCAAAATCGCCAAAGGAAACCCTAAATTGGGGTTTCAAGATGAATCAAACAATAGATATGAGTGTGAAAGCCACTCGATAGAGGTTCCGAAGTCTTTTCCAAAGACTTATGAGAAATAAACAGACGCGATACACAATTAAGAGCATGGAGAACACATTTTTTTGAGAAAAACTCAGAACTTAAACAAGTTCAGAAGAAAAAGTGATACAAACCTAGGAAAAAACATATGAATCATGGTTAGTAAGAACACAAACATAGTCCAGTAAAGCAAACAACATCAAAGATCTCACAATAAACACATATAGTAGAGGAGTAAGGAAAACATGACACGGATTAACATGTGAGTACAAGAGTAAAAAGTATAGTAGAAAAAGAAAGTAGAGGAAATCGTACGAGCATAACATAGACAAACACAAATAAATAAAGAACAAAAAGAATCAAAAAGATGCCTTTGAAAATCCTTTCATAAACCCTAAATCAAAATTAAATGATTTAAGAAAGAGAATTTGGGGAAAACCTTTAAAAAGTTCAATAGAACACAAATATTTTCCAGATCTAAGAAAAAAAATAAGCAACTAAAGAACCTTGGACAACTTAGGACTTCAGAGAAAACTCTAGAAATAAGAAAGGTCTTGAGGAAAGTCAGATCCTGAGTCGAAAAGGCTCATAGTGCTTGAATATGCTGGGGTAATGGCCGGAGAAGCCATAGATCTATATATCTGAGAAAATCTGAAGGAGAACATTCGAGGTCAGGTCTCGAAGCTTCGAACAACCATGGTTTACTGATAAAGGGGAGTGAGGATCAACCACCCATGGCCTGAGAAGCCATGGATTCCGGTAGAGTGGTAGTTGAAGATGGGTAGAAGGAGGCTAGGGTTTTGGAGAGTTTGAGAGACGAGAGGTTTCAAAGGTGGTTGAGAGATGGGAAATGAGGGATTAGGGTAGTCGTTTGGAGTTAAAAAAGGTAAGGGTAGTTTATGACTGTTGATCATTTTGATCAACAACCTGGATCAATAGTAGGAACCGGGCATGTCATTTGGAATTGGGTCGTGGGTTGGACCCAAATGGAATTGGGCTGATTTAATTGAGTCAAATTAAGGGCTACAATCGAAATGTGATGGGGCTGTTATTGAAATAAAAATGGGGCTAAATATTAAATAGCCAATTTTTCCTTTTTATTTTATAAAAATAGTGAAGTTGATTTTAAAAGAAAATTAATAGTATAAATATTAATTTAAAAATACTGGACCTAATTTTACCATTATAAAATGCTATTAATCTTAAAGTAGGCTACAATTGCAATTATATGCAATTTAATCTTTTAAATACCAAATAAATTTGTAAAAATATACAAAAATTACCTTAGCTATATTTTGGTATAAATATGAGAATAAAATAGGTAATTAACCAATGGTAATCTTTGGGAATAATTATTGGATTTTATATTGCTAAAATAGATAATAAATTGATTTTGAAAATTTTTAAAAATTATGTGAAATACCAAAATACTTGGGCATGCTTATATATGCATGTACATGCTATTTTAAAAGTATTTTGTATACAAAAATACACAGGAAAAAATTGGGTATCAACAAGTATTAGGAAGGTAATGGTTCCAGATTCGCAAGAAGTTTGTTCGGGGTAGGTATTCTGAACACGGTGCTTTCAGGAATATTTAAGAGAGTATCCAGTGACTTATAAGCCTTGAACGACATGGTTTTATGCTTGGTTCTCGTATAGAGAGTTTGGGTTGAAGAACTGTGGTGTTATAGCAAGAAGGAGTATCAAGTTGAAGGTAAATCAAAAGGAACTCAGATACATGGGATATCTTGGTAGTAGGCCGAATTGGTATGCTAAGGATATGATTAGTTATTTAGATGCTTATGAGGTAATGAGTTTATACAGGTACTTTTCGACAATGCTCTTGGGTCTTAATAGCCTGCGTATCCTGGTTGAGTTAGAAGGATTCAGTTCTGACGATTTAATTTTGTGCAAGAGGAATACAGAGAGTTCTGGATGGTTTCTACCACAGTTAGAGGTGTATATTTGTGGAGAGTGTGAGAACCATAGGATGTGTACTGATTTTTCTTCTAGGTGGGATTAATGGAAAGTTCTTGACTGGTTGAGTACGTAGATGTTTGTGGCTCGGAAGGGAGATAAAGTTCTCATGTTATCCTAAGATGGTATGGTATATGCGATATGTTGTGGAGGATTGAGATTTGCGTGTGTAAGGTTACGGTTCAGTTCTAAATGAAAGTTCATAAAATTCTTAGGCAGCACAGGCAGTTTCATATAATTAAAGAAATGAGCTTCAGATGATTAGGGGAATGATCTTCAGATGATTAAGGAAATGGTATTGCTAATTGGGGTGATTTGATGAGAGTATATGTTTCATAAAAAGGCAATGTGATTAAGTTAATGGTACTTCTTAGTATTGTGTCACTTTCTTATTGGATCGTCTGTTGACATTCGGGTGCTTGGTGGTACAGAAGAATCATAAGAGTATCTCCTATGGGAATGATTGGGTATTAGAGGTGTGTTGTATTCTCGGAAGGTGGAATTAGGATTGGATATGGTGATTTGTGTGCTGTACGGAGTTGGAGATTGGGAGTTCTCATATTCAGGCTATGTTGTGGTTGTGGGTATCAACATTGTTTAATGACTATCGGGGTTTAGAGACCCGAGTGGATCTTTGCTGCTTGGTATATTAGTTTTTGGATGTAATATTAGGTATAGACTGGTTGTCTTCGTGTTGCGTTATTCTGGACTATTGCGCTAAGGAGGCAATGTTGGCTATGCCGGGAATGCCACAGATTGAGTGGCGAGGTTCGACGGATTATGTCCTTAGTAATGTGGTTTTATATTTCGAAGACCCAGTGGATGACTGGAAATAATTATCTTTCTTATTTGGGCTTTCGTGATGGATGTCAGAGTAAAGACTCCTACCATTGATTTAGTTCCGGTGGTAAGGGACTTTTTGGATGTCTTCTTGTGGCCGGGCATATCGCTGGGCAAGGTTGTTAATTTTGGTATTGAATTGATGCCGAGAACCATATCATATGGCACTGACGGAGTTAAAGGTGTTGAGGGCGCGGTTTTAGGGTTTCCTTGATAAGGGGTTCATTGGCAGGTTAATGGGGATGTGTGTTCTAACCTGAGTCGGATTGGTTGACTCCGAGTTGTATTGTTGAGAGATGTGTTGATTTAGTTGTTATAAAGCTGTTAGTGTTCTGAGGTGATCTATGAGTTACCTTTCCATGTCGCGAAGCATTGGGATTTGTTGGATATAGGCACAGGTGGTGCGATTTTATTGGGGTCTCTCAGTGGAATTGAGTGGGAAGAGTATTCGGTGTTGCTCGGTGAATGGCGTATTAGTTATGTCCTTTCAGGTTTGTGTAATTTTATGTTTATTGCTTCGCGGTGGTTATGATGATTTTCTTTGGTTCTAGATATCAAGTTGCGTGTGGTTGTCGATTTTGAGCATAATGACTTGAGGTGTTTCATGTGGACCAGTGTTGGATAGGGTCGTGCAATGCAGTGAAGTTATGTGGAGATGACCCTTTGAGTTAGATTCGTGTGTTCTATATCTATGATGTGTGACGGGTTCTCAGCATTGTATATGGTGGTATTGGTGAGCTTATGGTGGAGCTCACTCATTTGAGTCATTTGCACGATTTGAGTATGTTCATGTTGTTGCGTATTGGTGTGTAGCACGAATTGCGGCTTTAGATCGTATTGATGTGTCATATCACCAGAGTAGTTTTGTTGGATTAGATGAGATTGTTGGGATCTAGAATGAATACAAACAGATTCGATTTCAGTATGTTGGAAGGATAATATCGATGTTCGGCTCAGAAATTTGCTATGGCCCTTGCCGACGGAGAGAGAGCTCCATGATTGGTTGATATGAGGAATGGTTATGAATTTCTGCATGTTTTATTCATCATTGGTGTATACAAAAGTGTTAGAATGAGGCTTTATTCGATAAGAGATTTATGATCGATATTCGGTTGTTCTGAGCAACTGCTGTGATCAAAGTTATCGCTATAAGGGTTTGAGCTATGTAGTATATCATGTAATTGCATCTGAGGTTGGAGTTATGGCTTGTTACAACTTGTTCGGGCTTATTCAGAGTATTGAGATTCTAATCTTGTAGATGATTTTGAGAAGTGGAAATCTGGTTCTATGGTTTATGGGCTAGGTTGGATTGCAAAATTTCAGTTACATTGTGTTATCGGCCCTATATGAGATAGGGTGACATGAGATCATCCCCGGTTATATGCACGGTAAGGTTTCACAGCGATTTGATGGTTTTTGAAACAACTCTGGACACGTTCGAGGACGAACATATGTTTAAGTGGGAGAGGATGTAATGACCCGACCGGTCGTTTTGAGATCTTGCACTTTGCTCGCTAGTTCTTGGGCATGACTAACCCCGTGTCATGTATTATGACTTATTTAAATCGTCGTTTTTGATTTTCAGGATGAGTGGAATGAATTTGGAAGAACATTTTTAAGTTTGACGCTTAAAAATTTGAAAGGTTTAACCAAGTTTTGACTTTTTACCATATGATCTCGGATTGGAATTTTTATGATTTTTTTAGCTCCGTTAGGTGATTTGGGACTTAGGAGCGTGATCGGAATGTGTTTTGGAAGTCCAGAATGGATTAAGGCTCGAATTAGCGAAATTAGAATTTTGGCGTTTTCCAGTTGATAAGCAAAATTTTGATATAGGGGTCGGAATGGAATTCCAGAAATTGGAGTAGGTCCGTTGTATCATTTGTGACGTGTGTGCAAAATTTCAGGTCATTCGGATGAGGTTTGATAGACGTTTTGATCGAATTCGTAATTCGGAAGTTTTGGAAATTCTTAGGCTTGATTCCGAGGGTGATTCGATGTTTTGATGTTGTTTTGAGCGTTTCGAAGGCTAGAACAAGTTTGAATGATGTTTTAGGATTGGTTGGCATGTTTGGTTGAGGTCCTGGGGCCTCGGGTGAGTTTTTGTGTGGTTCCGGACCATTTTTAAGCTATTTTTAGCTGTTGGTTTTTACCTACAATAGTGTTCTACAGAATTGTGGGGAATTGGACGCGATCTCGATGAGTAAAATGCAAAAAAAATGTCAGTGCTTCGTAATCGCGGATGAAACTTCGCAATTGCATAGAGTAAATATTCTGCTGCACCGATTCAACTTTGGAAGCTTATATCTCACAATCTATAAGGAATTTGGAGATGATCCAAAACTAAAAGTTGTATCCCTTTGTGTCTAGATTTTAGAAATGTAAAGTAATTAGAATTTTAAGTTGTGTACAAAACATTATGGTAGTTAAACTATAGGTTGTCTGGTAAGGGTTTAAAAATCTCTAATATTCAGGGCTAAATCTGAAAGCTTATATCTCGCAATATATAAAGAGTTAGGAAATTAGAAACATATGACATTATAGCTCTTGGTGTCTACTTTTCAGAACATCAAACCATTTGTCATTTTGAGTTGTGTGCAAAAAGTTATGACCATTATACTGGAGGCTGTTCGGAAGAGCTGAGAACTAGTTCTTTGCGATCGCGAGAGGCAAAATTTGGGCTGAGAAAAGTTGTGCTTCGCGATAGCAAAGCATTTTCCGCGATCGCGAAGAGTATATACCTGGGCAGAATGTTTTAAAGACCCATTCCGCGGCTTTGAACCCTTTTTACACCATTTTTAAACGGGAAAAGAGCTTGGAGGAGATTCTGAAGAGAGGAAATCATTGCTCTTCATTGAGGTAAGGATTTTGGACCCTAAAACTTGATTTTTTGTGATTAAGGAACGAAAATATCAGTGTACATTCATAAAAATCAGAAGAAAAAGGTGGAGTTAGGGCTTGAGATTATGAGACCTTTCAAGGATGATTTGAGGGGTCAAACGAACTCCGATTTTCGAGTTATTTATATGTACGGACTCGTGAGATGATGAAAAATATTTTGGTATAAAGTTTGTCCAGTTCCATGATACGAGCCCGGGGGTCGGGTTTTGTGCTTAAAATCTATATTTTTCAGTTGGAATTCATACGTTTAGCATAATATAATGATAAAAATATGAACTTGGTAGATTTGGAGCACTCAGAAATTGTTTCGAAGGGCAAAGGCATTGAAAGATAGATTTCGGTCCCTATTGAGGTGAGTAATCATTTTAAATACTTTCCTGAGGGTATGCAACCCCGGATTTCACAGCGTACGACTATATTGAGGTGACTTACACGCTAGATGACGAGCGTGGGGTAGAGCACCGATGGGGATTGTGACTTAATCCATCCCGAATGATTATTTTACTTCGTATTTAATAGGTAATTGTTCGATATTATTATATTTTGGGCTAAAAGCCATATGTGGTCTTCGTGCTAGCTGTTTGAACCCTTAGGGAATTTTTAAAATGATATTTTCCTCACTGATTGATTTCATACTGGTGCTCAGTCATACTATATATTTCTATTTTGAGCTTCATATTTTACTGTGGCCAGAGGGGCTTATGAGATTCTAACTGAGTAAAGCCGAGGGCCTATGTTGTGAGGATACATTTGGGTGGGGCTGCATGCCACAATAGTGATACATTGATTATGATAATGAGGCCGAGGGCCTGAGATTTTACGCCACGAGGTGGCTTGAGATATTTATATGTGGTCGAGAGCCTGTTTATGATGCCATGAGTTGGCTTGATATTGCGCTTGGGCCGTAAGGGGCCCCTCCTGGAGTCTGTACACCCCCAGTGAGCGCGGGTACCCATTGTGATATGAGATATATCCCAAGGGGCTGGTATTGTTCTGTGACATTTGCACGAGGGGGTGATTCTGCGGTTACTGTGCCCGAGGGGCAGTTATTATGTGTTTACTCTTCTATTATTTTCCTGCATATTGTTTAATTGTTTGGAAGATGTTTACGAGATTTCACTATTTAATTATAATTACTAATTTGTAATGCCTCTTGTAGCTAATGTTGTGCCTTATGTGGATTTATATTACTGGTCTTCATTTATTTTTATTACTCACTGAGTTGGAAGTACTCAATTTACTCCCTGCACCTTGTGTGTAGATTCAGGTATTTCTAAACCCGGTAGCGGGTTGGTTGCTCAGAGGCAGAGTCATTTGAGTTTAGCAAGGTTCGCAGCACTGCTTTTCTCCCTCTCGATTTCACTTGACTGTATCTTGTACATTTTAGACTCTTATTGTATTCGGACCTTAGTAGATGCTCATGACTAGTGACACCCCGATGTCGGGCTGTCTTGGGTTTGTTTTCTATAAATTATACTGTTAACTGCTTATTTTTGAGATTTTATCATGTTTACAACTTAATACTTACTATGTTACTGCTTAAGATTTGAAATGAGAATGTGTCGGCTGGCCTTGTCTTCACGAGAGGCGCCATCATGACCAGGTCCAGGTTTAGGGTCGTGACATTTAAAATGTGTAATTAATCAGATAATTAGGCCAATTATTAATAGTTAAGCGACCGTGCAAAAATTACGGAACCCGGCAATGCCTAATACCTTCTCCCGTGTTAACAGATTTCCTTACTCAAATTTCTGTGTTCACAGATCATAATAAGAGTCAACTTTCCTTGATTCTTGATTTTAAATCGGTGACTTGGGACACGATAAATTATCCCAAGTGTAGACTCTTAATCTAAATAATCAATCCCATTTCGATTATTGTCAATTTAATTAGAAAAACTCCCCTGGCGCCCTTCCGGGGTAGGAAAAGGAGGTATGACAGATACATGATTAAATTCAATACCAATTAATATTCAAGAAAGATGAAGTAGAAATGTAAGAAATAAATTAATCAAACCAATGTTACTCAGTAGTGGTGACCTCAACCTTAGTAACCTCGAGATGGACCAAGTATAATAAAGTAAGAACAATAGAGTAAAAGGACAACTTTAAAGAACAATAAGCAAAAAAGGTAGGATAGTGCATTCTTTGCCAATGATTGGGTGATGTAACAAATGATTGGGGTGCCCATTATTTAATAGGGAAACCCTAAATAAGGTGCATTTCTATTTACAGTAATGAATATTATTGGTACAGTTGTCTAGCCGCCTAGTATAAAATTGTACAATTCTATTCCGAAATTTGCGCCATGATCTTGGGGACGTGGTAGGAATCTCGCTCATTCTGTTAGAAATCCATAACGGCATTATTTCGAGGTCGAGCGTACTCGACTTCGGTATTCATCACACTCTTATCTTCGGGCATTGAATTTCGTCCTTGAGATCGAGTCTAGTCTGTCGACCTTGAATTTGAGCTTACTTGAACCCGGACCTAAGGCGATCTCTCATGCTTGGAAATTGGGCATGCCTAATTTCGACCGTATACAGATAGTCTCTGTGTTTCTTAGAGTAAGGTGATAAGAAAAAATTTGAACCTCTATTCTCCGTAGTCTCTAATGATGATGTTATTCCCATGATGTGGGGGTTCGAAGTCACTAAAACTTCACGTCGGTTCACTTTCCCAAAACATTAGATGTGTGCTAGTAATAGTCGGCCACTAGCGCCTCTGAATCGTGGTTGCTCATCTATAAATGCGAGGCTACTTCTTTGAATTGAAAACTTTACTCCTCCATTCACAAGTACTCTGATAATCTCTCTTCTCCACCTTTTTCTCTCGCCATCTATTTCTACCGCCCCTTTAAATGCCAAAAATGTCAAGTTCTCATAAAACACTACGTTCTACTACCGTCCATATTCTTTAGCTTAGAATCATGTCATAAACTTCAAAAACAGTTCCCAAAAAAGATAAAGCGTCATCTTCTTCTACTTCCCGATCGGCCAAATCGGTGGTGCCGCCGACTCTAGAAGAAATCACCCCTAGCCCTTACGTGATTAAAAAGGACTTCAATATTGAAAATCCCCCCGATATCCCTGGCCGATGCGAACATGTATCTCGGTATATTTGTTCGATATCGAAGAAGTTCCTCAAAGCCATAAAGAGGGACTACGACTGGGGAGACGAGGTCATGATTCAGATCCCGAGCCCCAAGGAAAGCATCACCACCCACGTGGAGGGGCTCTTGAGCGTTTATACTTACCCCTTCACATTGGGTCCCCTTGATTCGATAGTGATTGACTTCTGCAAATAATTTGAGGTAACCTCGGTCAGATCCATCCCTCCTTTTTGGCGCATCATGATAATGCTGCGCTAATTTTCTTTAAAGGCCGAGGGGTTGGAATTTACCCACAATCATCTTATTTGGCTGTGTCGGCCCCAGTTAGTTCGAGGGCTCATCAAGCTGCAATGTCAAACAAAGAAGGCCTTCTTCGCTAGCAAAGATGAAGACAAAGACCGATGCTGGATGAGCCGGTTCATTAGAGTAAGGACTTCGGATGTCATCCTCAGGCACAAAATGCCATTCTCGGAGAGAGGGAACTTTAATTGTAAGTGGAGTAACAAATACTTCTTCATATTGTGCTTCCATGTTCCATAGTATTTTTATCTTTTCTGCAGCTCTTTCTTGGACACCTCACGTTGTTCCTGACCTCGAGGAATGGGTCAGAAATTTAGCTGCCACCTTCTCGTATGATGAGCGAAAATGGTGCGATTTATCGAGGGGTAAATGGGAGGCCAAGCATCATGGTAATTTTTCTTTCCAAGCTTTGATACCTTTATTTTGATGGTGAAGTAATCTCATTCATGTTTATTTGTACAGGCATTGCAGATGTCTCCGAAATGAGGCCACTGCCGCCTGGAGAAAGGACTGAATCCCCGATTGCGAAATCAGGAAGGGACAATAAAAGGAAGAGGGCTTCAAAGCCCAAAGATACTGATGAGGCGCCCCTACTCGAAAGCTGAGAAGAAACTCATTCATGTGGACTTGGATTCAGCCATTCCACACCTAGAAGATGAAGTTAACGAAGGTGAAGAATCGATGCTGGTACCCCGAACTGGGAAACCAGTTGAGGTCGCCAAGTCCTCTGAACCTGATACCTTGCCTCTTGATAAGTATATTTTGGAAAAGACTCGGGAAAGCCCCCGGGTCCTCCGAGATCGAGATTGCACCTCCTTCTTCAATGAATACGCCGGAGGGGACAAATGCTGAGTGGGTTGAAGCTAATTAGAGCTCCCTAAGTGAGGAGCTCGAGGCCGTGACTATGGGTCACTCACTTTCTCTGCCATCCTACTCTGATGAGACAATAAAGGATGCTCGGGCTCTACAGACACCCGACCCGAGAAAGGTCCTCGAAGAAGGCCCTTTCCAGGACTGTTTTACCGAGGTTGATGATGTTGTTGACTTTAATGATGCATCCACCCTCTTCGATGAGGCTCAACATCTCCTCTTTTAGGTAAATACTAACTTTCAATTTTGTAATTTTTTATTTTCTTCCTTCTTTTAACTAATATATCTTCATTTGATGTATAGGCCATCGTCAAGTTTAGAGCTGAGCTAAGCAATGTGAGGCCAAACTCAGGAAGGTTTCAGGTGAAGAGAAGGCCTTGAGGCTTCTCTATAGCCAAAATGAGGAGGAGCTTAAGGACCTACGGCCTGAATTGGCCAAAGATCGAAAAAACGAGACCAAGCTAGATGAGCAGGTAAGTGTGATTTTAACAAAGTATGGTCTTCATAGCCTTACTTTGGAGGCTAACACTTTGAAATCTCAGCTACAGCAGAATTTGGAGATAATTGGGTAGCTCCAGGGCGAGGTTGATCAAGTTAAGGCAAATTGTCATCAATAGAAATAGAACATAGATTGGCTCACTGCTGACAAGGAAACTGTTACAACCAAACTAACCTCAGCTAAAATTCAACTCCGAGGCATTAAAGTGAAGAGTCTGGCCCAGGCCAAGAAAATTGGGGAGTTAGAGGCGGAGCTTGCTAGAGCTCGAGCCAAAGCTGCACAGGCCAAGGCTGAAGTTAAGAAAATAAAGGCTACGACTGATAAGACTATCACTATATACTTAAGGGACGCCACGACTGTTCAAGCATAGCTGAGGAAGGCCTCTGACTGGGAGAAATGGAATAATGATTTGGCTAAGTGCCAAGCTCGAAGGGAGACTATAAGCACATAATTTTTCCCCTACATGAAGATAACTCCTAAAAATAGACCAAAATAATTTTTATTGATTTTTAGGAATTTTTCTTTATTTAGTTGCATTTCATTCATTTTTAATATTTTAAAATGATAGAAAATCATAAAATTTGTCATTTTAGTTTCATGCCATCTTAGGTTTAATATGCATTTAAAATTTAATTCCAGAGTTTAATTGCATTCAATAAAAAAAATTACTACAATAGTCATGTCCACATTTTAGCTTTTAGTTTTAAATTAGTGAAAATAAGTAATAATTTAAGGTAGACCCTAATTCAGGATTTTATTTAGCTTGTTTAATTAATTCAATTAGATTTTTAAAATCAAAGAAAAGAATTAGATTTGGTCTTTTAATTTCATGTGGGCCAGCTTAACTTGAAGCCCAAAAATCCCCAATAACCCAATTACCCACACTCCAGCCCAATTGTTTTTGCCCATTAACCCTTACCCTCATTAAAACCTAATCCCTAATTCCTTATAAAGCAGATCCTATACACATTAGAAAGGGCTTACCCCAAAAACAACAGAATAAAAAACGGCGCATATCCCTCCTCAGGTCTTCGATTCCTTTCTCCTTCTAAACACAGATAAGACCCAAAACGGAAAAAGCTCCCTGCTTCGATCTTCTTCTTCAAGCTCAACATCAGATGAGCTGAACCCTTAGAAAATACAGAGCAATGATGCACATTTTTAGCTAGGTGAGCTCCATCTTTAAACTAAAAAACCCAGTTGATTTCCATCAAGTTCAGCTACAAAAACCAACCAAAAATACACCGACACACACATTCTTCGCCGGAAATCAAGCAATCTTCTTCAGTTCCTTTTCTTTACTTCAAAGATAAAAAAAAATAGAAAAAGGATACAACGCGGAAAGGCTCAAAGTGAGATGAAATGAAAATGGAGAGGTCAAAGTTCCAACAAGTCTTTTCGTGTAATTTGAATTTTCCGACGAATCCTGAGTCCATCGAAGGTCGTATTCAATTTTTTTCTTGGGCCGATCCACTGCTGCCACTGTATATTCGTCGCTAAGCCACAACTTGTAGAGTTCCCTTTATTTTGCTGCTATCCGAGCTCTTGTTCCTGTTTCTAAACTAGGTACACACATACTCCTGAGTTTCCTTTGTGTTTACTCGTGTATGAATGAAGTGAAATTTAGTTCAAATTCCTGTTTATGTAAATCTATATGTTGGCATGTTTGAATGTGACAAGTGATAGATTTGTAAATGCTAAGCAACTGAATTTGGTCAATTTAAAGTCAATTCTGATTTTGAAAATCATTACCTGGGTATTATATTTAAAATTATTTCTGAAGTCTGCTTTATGAATCGTGTTTAGTTTGTTTAAGATAATTCAAATTTGAACTTGATGATGTTGAGGCTTATGTAGATAATACTGTTGTTGCTCCTCTTTTTCTACTTGGCTTCTCTTGTTCCTAATGCCAAATCAATGGGAGGAATTGAAAGTTAATGCAGAAACATGACTTCATTGAATACTTTGGACGAAACTACATATCACTAGGATTTTTGTTCTTAAATGTGGAAGAACTATTATTTCATTTCTCTTCCGCTGGGGCTAGATATTTCATATGTGCTCAAATTTAGAATTCTTAAACTTGTGATGCAAAAGTAGTTGCATAGCCTTGACCGTATATATATACATGTAATTCATTTCATATAAGCTTGTATAATTTTTTATTGTAACTTGTTGAAATTGGTTATTGAAAATTAGAGATAGCCGATTACATTCGTATTTGATATGTTTGAAGGTCTGGGATTTAATCAACTTTTGGTTGGTTGTGTGATGTTGGATTCGACTGCCTTGTTAAGATGAAATAGCCGAGTTGCCAACTTATCATATCTCATTTGTTTCTCTCGGTCTAATATTGTGCTATCTTAATCTGAGTAGCTTTTGCATTCATGCTTGTGTATTTGGTTCCTGAGAGTTATTATTTTCTTGAGACGCCAAGCCAATTTTTGTGTTAACATATTACTGGCCCATATTTCTTTTAATAATAAAGCTACCTTTTTTTTTGTTTATAGAAAAATTGAGGTGCGCCGCGCCAAATAAAATCCCAAATGCATGGTCCTCATTTAATTATTTCTTTTAAATACTTAGAACTCGAGGTATGACATCTAGTTAATTTCCATGGCCCTCGCAAAGTTAAAAACACGTAATTGCTTTAGGCGCGTTATTTTAATAATATTACTTTCCTAAACTCGGTGTGCATTTCATATGACCCAAATCCAAATCTTAATAACGTTGAATAAAATATATTTTAAATTGCGGGTGCATTTCATATGGAGCGGTCCAAAGACATGTTTTAGACTATGTGCAAATTTTCTTTAAAATTAAATAAAAGCGGTAAATAGTTTAAAATTGCACCATAGGCTAAAACATGTATTAAAATCAGATAATAGCCAATTATGATAGTTTAAGCGACCGTGCTAGAACCACAGAATCTGGGGGTGCCTAACACCTTTCCTCGGGTTAACATAATTGCTTATTCAGAATTTCTGGTTCACAGACTTCAAAAGGAAAGTCGAAATCTTCCTCGATTTGGGATTCAAAATAAACCGGTGACTTGGGACACCAGAAAACAAACCATCCCAAGTGGTGACTCTGATCATTAAATAATCCCAATTAGAATAATGTCACTTAAAGTGGAAAAACTCTGTTGTACACTATCCTTCGGGATGGTGTAGGAAAAAAGGAGGTGTGACATCTGTGGCGACTCTGCTGGGGATACAAACCCAGAACTTCGGTTCAGGGTTTAATAATTCGAGCTTAGAATAGCTGTTATGATTGGCTTTATCTGTTATCTGATTTCCTACATGTTTCATCCTAATGTGCTAAATGCTTTACCGCTTTGATATTTAGTTAATTGTATATATAAACTGCTACGAAACCCTTCTTCTCTCTGAGTCTTCTACATCATGGAGAAGGGTGCACTTCGTGTGACTTCTCTTCTGTCTAGAGTCTTATCTCATTTGAGAACAAGGTTCGGACAAGTTGCTAAGCCGGTGGAGCTTTTGTATCAAAGGTACGATGCCCCCCCAGCTCGAGTGGTCCGCTCGGGTAAGCCAGGTCTAGAACAATAAACCCAAGGTTAAACCTAGTATAACAAAGCTCATGCCGGATCCCTAGTAGGAACGTTTGTTTGCATCATGTGCATTTGACTTAGGAGACTCAACACAGGGGTTGGGTCTGTCAAAGACAGGTGTACCCGAAATGAAAAGACCATCCTGATGCATCTTACGTGCTACTTGCAAATCTGTCTGTTCAGGCTTGCATGTTGACTGGCTTCTAGAATAGAGGAAGAAAATAAAATAAAATAAAAAGAGAAAGAATGTCACGACCCAAAATCCACTAAGGGCCATGGTGGCGCCGGACACCTCTGTCAGGCCAGCCAACTAACTTATCAATTAATTCCTCTTTTAATACTTTTGAAAATCTAAGGGTTTTTCTTTTATTTTTATATATAAAAGTTTACTACTAGAATTCAAATTTAAACAATAACAATTAGAACAAATCCGTTGTAAACCCTCCTAGAAACCCGGTGTCACAAGTACATGAGCGACTACTAATAAGAGAAATAAAATACAACATCCGCCCGGAATACAGTGGACGGAAAGTAAATACATTACATTGGAAGGAACTACTCTACCTGCGGTTGCCTCAATGATGCAGCTCACCTAGTCCCAGCGTCATCCATGCTGCCCTATAAACTACTAGAGGTGTATATATACCTGTGCAACAAAAATGCACAGAAGTGTAGTATGAGTACGTAATGAACGTGTACTCAGTGAGTATCCCACCTAATCCCGAAGGGGTAGAGACGAGATGGCCAACTCCGACACTCACTAGAGGCCAATTATCAATATTCTATAAGTGCGAGAATAATAATGGATTTGTATAAAAGTTCTAATTGTAAAGCCAGCAAACAGGTAAACACTTTCAACAATAAATCAAGGGCTTCTAAAGTATGTTCTTTATTATCTTATCAGTTTAAGTCAAGCCACATAGGGCCCATTCCACATTTACAAATTTCCAAGTAACAGATAAACATGCGCAAATCATGCCGAGGTCGACGGCCCGCTCCAACAGAATGTAAATTGTGCATTCTCAAGGGTCGAGCGGCACGAACCATAGATGCATCTATTATCACCGAGGTGTTCGGCCCGTTCCATAATTAGACACATATCCTGCTCGCGAATCATCCATGCGACTCAGGCACACATAAAGTACATTCTCAATTAGTCAAATAAGAACTTATCGGGGAATATTTATTCAAATAGAACCAATTCTCCTTTAAAAATTTAAGAAATGAAGTTTATTTCTTTTAGAAATTTACTTACTAATTCGATGTGAGTTAAGCAATTCAAACTACCAATGTGCTCACAATTAATCCACGTACACATGCTTTTGGGTCCTAACTACCCGGACAATAGCATAATAGTAGCTACGCACGGACTCTCGTCACCTCGTGCGTACGTAGCCCCTACAAATAGGAGCACAAAACCAATTTAGCTCACCTATGGGGTAATTTCCCCCTCACAAGATTAGAAAGGAGACTCACCTCGCTCCGAAGACTCGCAACCGACATTCTACATCCTTCTGAAGGCTTGAACCAACGCACAATGCACCAAAACTAGCCAATGATCACAAAAATTCATTAATATATGCTCAACTATACTCCGCAACCCAATTTATAACAATTCCTAACTCCGAACGAAAGGTTGACCAAAATACCCTCGGGCCCACATGCCCGGAATTCGAAATTTTTTGAAGATAAAGATTACCCATAACCTTAGGAACTCAAATATATAATTTTTTCCTAATTCCATACTCAAAATCGTGGCTAAAATCCAAGATTATAATTTTCTAGGTTTCCAACCAAAATCCCAATATTTACACTAATTTCCATTCTTAAATCTCATACAAAAACAATGTATTTAGCTTATAATAGGTGGGAACAACTTACCTTAACGTTGTTGATGAAGACCCTCCTTTGAACCCTCCAAAATCGCCAAATGAAGTGGGAGAAATGAGTGAAATGGACTAAAATCCGACGTTTAAAACACCCCTCGGCCTTCAGGCTTTTTTCGCTTTTGCAGAACTAAGCCCGCTTAAGCGCATCCGCTTCTGCGGAAATTTCGTCGCTTCTGCGGCTCCCATCCATGCCCAGGACTTCCGCTTCTGCGGTTCTCCCCATTGCAGATACGGTCCGCTTCTGCGAAAACGCATCCGCATCTGCGGATCCTTGTAGCTCCAGCCAAAACCGCTTCTGCGGTCTCCATTTCGCACCTGCGTAACCTCTTATGCGGTCCCCATTTCCACAGAAGCGGAAATATCAGAAGCAGCAGCTTTAGGATTTCTTCAAACTCCGAATTGATCCGTTAGCCACCCGAAATCCACCCGGGGCCCTTGGGACCCCAACGAATCATACCAACCCATCCCAAAACACATTACGGACATGCTCGAGGCCTCAAATCACATCAAACAACATCAAAATAATCAATTGACATCCAATCCAAGGTTTATGAACTTTGAACTTTTCAACTTCTACTTCCGATGCTTTAACATATCAAATCACGTCCGATTGACCTCAAATTTTGCACACAAGTCATATTTGACATTATGGACCTACTCTAACATCCGAAATCAGATTCCGACCCCGATATCAAAAAGTCAACCTCTGGTCAAACTTCTCGAAAGCCTTCAAATTTCTAACTTTAGCCAAATGGCTTCAAAACAACCTACGAACCTCCGAATTCACTTCCAATCGCGCTCCCAACTCCAAATTTACCATACAGAGCTATTCACAAACTCAGAATCCCAAACAGATATCGATAACACTGAAATGCACTTCAAGCCAAACTTATGAAAGTCCTTCTAAAATGCTAACTTCCACAATAGGCGCCAAAATGCTCCCCGGTTATCCAAAACCCAATCCGGGCATACGCCCAAGTCCGAAATCATCATACGAACCTGCTGGAATCTTCAGATCCCGATTCCGAGGTTGTTTACTTAAAATTCCAACCCTATTTAATTCTTTCAACTTTAAGCTCCCGAAATAAGATTTCTCTTCTCAAATCAATTCTGGACTTCCCAAAATCAAATTTCGACCACGCGTACAAGTCATAATACCTGAAATGAAGTTGTTCATGGCCTCCGACTGCTGAACGGAGCTCTAGTACTCAAAATGACCGGTCGGGTCGTTACATTCTCTCCCACTTAAACATACGTTAGTCCTCGAACGTGCTGAGAACTACACTGGAGTGGTCTAAAATCCCTGTTTAGCACCACACGCACCTTCCCGTGCTACCACAACTCAGTTGAGCACATTAGCTCGATAAGTTTTGAAGATACTCCCTTTTTATTCAAGAAAATAACCCTTAGAGCCCAATTCCAACATTCGGAATTCTATGCCAGGCATGTTTCTAACATACGATCACCGTATCAATCACTATACGCTGTACTCAAACATGACTGCATAACTCTGCTAAATTCACACTTTGCATCACTTTACTCATAGGACCACAATAACATTTCTGTTTGAATTAATTGAAATTCCAAGAATTTGATGCTCCCATTGCACCTCATGACCTACATAGGTCTCACTCTAACTATTACAATACCGCCACGACGGATGAGATGCCAAAATTCATAATCAACTGCCGAGTCAACCAATCATCGAGTCTATACTTCTGACAAGAAACATTAACACATTCTGAACCAAATAATGATCTTTGCTACTTAATATACTTCATATAATCAGATTGCACTGATCCTAACTCCCATAATCTCATCTTACCCAGTACGAACTGCTCGGCAATAAGCCATTCCGAATGTGATCACAAGTCTCATACGATGCCACAATGTGCCAATGGTCACCTATCCGAACACAACACAACAGGAAATTGAACTCTGGAAGGAATTACCTAACTCCCGCACTACTATGGACTTTCCTTAGAAAATAGGAAGCGGGACATTCAAAATTTAGCATATAGAAAACTACACTCATCATCACATTGTTGCGGTGCACAACCCGGTCCAAATAACATACCCATGGCGGCGTGCCACCCGATCCAAATAACATACACATGGAGGCATGCCTCCCGATTTAAATAAGATGTCCTTGGCGGCATGCCACCCGATCTACACATAGATCTCACACAAGGAGATTGCACTTCGAGCTAAATCTACTCATTATAATAAAAATATCGAATTCCGATCGTAAGCACAATAAGTGCATAATGCCATCCCTGAGAAAACATACAGCGCTATACGCTACAAAACTCAAGCATAACTGAGGTGCAATACAAGATCTAAACCTCAAGAGCCATCCTGCTCACCTAATATTATCGCAACGCGGAACCTCAACACATACGTAATTTCTCAGGCCGTCTCAAAACTCATACGGCGCAATACATCATTACCTGGAATATCTGACAATGAGATGACACCCTGACTACTCCATAAGGAGCGCATTACTGAAATGAACACAGCTGGCCTGCTATAAAGCCCAAATTCGCATTTAAATCCATCCACCGACCTCAAGTCGATCCTGATCATATCAAATTAAGCCAATGACCTTTCAAAGGTCCATACTAATTTCCTTCTTCTCATAACACACAAGAAAAAATGTCATAACCGAAGCAAACCTCCTCGGTTCATAACCCAATACACAAAGTGCCCTCCAGGCATAAATTCACAATCCTCATACTTGGTTTAAATCTTTAGCCGATCAAGTGACTACATATCACACTTATACAATATTCTCGTGGGACACGCTCCCACAATCTTCTGGAATATATAAAGGGTCCGCACATCTAAACCATTGGACACACTAATGCAGAAAAGCAATACAGAATCCTTAACCAGGATGCAAAACCTCTTCCATGACACATCGACCTCAGGTGATGCGGAGGCAATAACGATTTTACTCTAATCGTTTGACCCCTTCCTTGCTCATCCGAGCCCGTGACATCCTTGTCGACACTGAACTGCAACCTTGATCCTCACTTTGTATTCCCTTGCTACTCACTGCACCCAATGTGCCAACATATGATAGAACACGATTTTCACTTAACTCCGAAATCATTAATACTTTAACACTTCGTCATATACGAACTTTTCACTTAACTCACTTTGGGAGAATCATAGCAACACACAGGCAGTTTCCCATAACCGTAAGGCATGCAAATCTCTAAATAGTGGTCCAAGCCACCCTAGCCATTCCGAAATCCGCCTCCACTTAAAAAGCCATAACAGAAGAATTCTTCTGAATAACATCAATTACGGTGGCCGATAACCTCACACGTACCGCCACAAATCACACGCATAACTCGATCACGCTGAATGAACTGATCACAGACCCCGACACGCCAAATTCAATTATGGCTAATCAATCTCTTTCCCTCCAACTTATCCTTGGTTGTTGTGGAAATAATACTAATTCTCTTCAACGCATAACATACTCCCTCTACACTCACCTCGAGTGACCTTGAATTGCGAGACCATGCTGTCTCAAATCTCACGAATTATTTCACATTTCTCAAATGCTACACCATAAGGTAATGCATCATAGAACATTTTGGGCACCTTCTCATAAGCTGCTACAGAGCTTGATTCTTAGTTGTACTTATATGCTTGAAATCATTAGGTACCACACTTTATCTTTTGAGTTCCACTAGGACCGTTGATGAGAGCCACCCGCTCTGACTTGGTTCCAAATATAATTCATTCCGCTCAATTTACTACTTATGGCCCTTTTCTCGTAGCTGAATTAACCTATCAATATGCTACTAACCAGAAATCATGCAAGTAGTTAATCGTACAGCCCAACCATAAGCGGTGGGACTCTCCCACTTAGCTTGAAGCCATCATTTCACCATTCCTGAGTTCGCCCGACCTTTTTACCTCTTATTGACTTAACCTCACGCCACCAATTATCAAAATCTCTCGGGATCTTCCTGTAAATCCCCATCTTTCATATTCTGAGTCTTAATTCACATTCGCACGACCGATCTCTTTGTTGAACAACCAATATATTTCCTTGTAGAAGCTTCGCCAACCACGCGACTGCTAATCTGCTCACGGGGAATAATCCACCTAGGGGAATCACCTCCCGACATCTTCCCACGCTGCTGCACGGGGTACATTCACTATGACACCAATAGCCCATCTTGAGTCCGAGCTCACCTTCTAGTTGTACAAGTCCATTCGCCCCTCGTGGATATCAATTACATGGGTGGCAATATCCTTCCAAATTCAGGGTTATGCTACACCCTCCTCCATTTCAAGCAGCTCCTTTCCGCCATATAAATATTCTGCCGCATAATAGCCCATACTTCGATCATACCCGCAGACTTCGATCACCAATCATTAAAATCTTCAATTCGATCCAAACTATCCTTAAGGCGTGTAGTCTTCCTACTACCAAGCCCACATGCAACACCGGCCACTCTCCCACTTTGGCGGAACTCATCTCCTTAATCAGTCACTCGACCTTGCTCCTCATACTTGGCCTTCTAGAAATTTTAAACACCTCCTGGCACTTCCCACATGTCCTTCCTCATACTTTGCTGCTCAATTGTTGCCTTAAATGAAATCTATCTTCATGGCACTTGAATCCACCATTGCTACTAACTTTAAACCTTTCCAAAGGTCATCTTTCTCAAACCGTCAATAGTAGAAATTCTGGTTCGATCTTGAACCACCGCATCATGCTATATCTGACAGTTGTATCTTCAATACTATTTCACAATATCTTGCCCCAAGGCGAATAGTAGCAGATCATAACACTGACAAGCTTAAAGCGTTCAATTAGGACAACCACAGTCCCATGTAGAGTAGAAATCCACCACGCTTGTAATTACCACGTTTCATTACTTCCACCAGTCCACTTCTGACCATCCTTAATTCGATTGACTATCCCCTACCTAGAATAAAATACTAACTCCTTTGATTACACGCTGAGTAAGCCTCCTTTCAATTCATTCACTGCCCCGACACGTGGGCAAACACCCTACTATCCAACAACACTGCAGAATAGTTGTTCATAAGCATCATGGCAACCTGTGCCTAGCCTCAAGGCTCTTAGAAGTTCTGTTACTGAGCTGAAATAATAGAATATCCATCCAAAGCGCAACCATAATAGTCCAACCAACTATACCGGGAAAAACCATCTGGCACCACATTTGTTGTGCCATTACAATCCTTCAATTTTCGATTTATAACAAGCGCTTGCGTCGCGTAAGATTGAGTGGAAAGGAATCAAAGGCATAAGCCTCAAAGGAATAGAACCGCACGATAAAGAAATCAAGAAGGGAAGTACTCCTAACAATCCTGCAGCCTCCCGAGGATAAGCACCGACGTCTCCGTACCGATCCGCGAGACTCTACAAGACTTGCTCATGACTCGTGACACCGACGGGAACCTAGTGCTCTGATACCATGTTTTCATGACCCAAAATCCACTAAGGGTTGTGGTGGCACCGGACACCTCTGTCAGGCTAGCCAACTAACTTATCAATTAATTCATCTTTTAATACTTTTGAAAATCTAAGGTTTTTCCTTACATTTTTATAAATAAAAGTTTACTACTAGAATTCAAATTTAAATAATAACAATTAGAACAAATCCGTTTTAAACCCTCCCAGAAACCCAGTGTCACAAGTACATGAGCGACTACTGATAAGAGAAATAAAATATAACGTCCGCTCGGAATATAGTGGACGGAAAGTAAATACAGTACATTGGAAGGAACTACTCTAGCTGCGGTAGCCTCAATGATGCAGCTCACCTAGTCCCAGCATCATCCATGCTGTTACACCCAATAGACTGCTAGAGGTGTATATATACCTGTGCAACAAAAATGCATAGAAGTGTAGTATGAGTATGTAATCAACGTGTACTCAGTGAGTATCCCGCCTAATCCCGAAGGGGTAGAGACGAGATAGCCAACTCCGACACTCACTAGAGGTCAATTAGCAATATTCTATAAGTGCGAGAATAATCATGGATTTGTATAAAAGTTCTAAATATGAAGCCAGCAAATAGGTAAACACTTTCAACAATAAATCAAGGGCTTCTAAAGTTTGTTTTTTATTATCTTATCAGTTTATGTCAAGCCACATAGGGCCTATTCCACATTTATAAATTTACAAGTAACAGATAAACATGCGCAAATCATGCCGAGGTCGATGGCCCGCTCCAACAGAATGTAAATTGTGCATTGCCGAGGGTCGAGCGGCACGAACCATAAATGCATCTATTATCACCGAGGAATTCGGCCCGTTCCATAATTAAACACATATCCTGCTCGCGAATCATCCATGCAACGCAGGCACACATAAAGTACATGCTCAATCAGTCAAATAAGAACTTATCGGGGAATATTTATTCAAATA